>CM055061.1:50661674-50804174 GCA_029204045.2 Tillandsia leiboldiana
TTTAAGAGTTATACCGGGTATAAAAAAAATTGTGTTTGGTAAGTTAAAAAAGAATAAGAAGAATAAAGAGGACTAAAATTTTAATTTATGATTAAAATTTTACTGATATAATTTTAAATATTTAATTTAAAATATTTAATAAAAAAATTATTAAAATTTATATTTTACTTATATATAAAAAAATTATTAAAAAAATTTATCATATAATTTATTAAAATTATATGATAAATTTATTAAAAATTAAAGTTAAAAATTTTAAAAGCTATAAAATTTAAAATTTAAAATTTAAAAATTTATAAATATTAAAAATTTTAATTTTAATTATCTTAAATAATTAGTTAATTATCTAAATACTTAAATAATTAGTTAATAAAATAATTAAATTAATTAAAATATTGGATTAATTAAAAAATTAAAACAATAATTAAAATTATATTAATTTAATTAAGCTTATTCTCAAATGGGAACAAGTCTTGTTCCAGAAAAAGACTGAAATAGTAATTCCAGTCTTAAACCAATTTATTCTAAAAAGACGAAAACAGCTATTCCCATCCTTTCTTATTAGCGTTTGGGTATAAAAGGGATAACCCCCTTATCCCTTCCAGTCTTAAACCAATTTATTCTAAAAAGACGAAAACAGTTATTCCCATTCTTTCTTATTAGCGTTTGGGTATAAAAGGGATAACCTCTTATCCCCCTTATACCCGTTACAAAAGAAGCCGACATAGGCTAAAACTTCTCACTGGAAAAGAACAAAGCAAAAGCGAAATAAGAATACATGCAGCTCTACTAATAATTAAAGTCACTCGGCCCTCTTTATTTCTGTCCTCACGCAGAGGAGAAAGAAAGAGGAGAAAGAAGAGTTCCTCACGCAGAGCTCAGGCAGAGGAGGCTTACTCGACATTAGATCTCACATCTCAACGTAATTTGGTAAGCTATTTTTTTAAGTTCTTTTTTATCCTTTACAACTTTTTTTTTAAGGTCCATGAACTAAAAAATCAAAAGTTAAGTGAAGCGTGAATAATAAAAAACCAGTGTTCTAGTGTTACTACATATCACATATGCTGCTATTAAGTACACAAAGCAGCCAAGCAGGTGATGATTCTCCAAAGCTGCATGCATGGGTCTAATTAATTTTAAGACTTTTTTTTTTTTACATTTAGTTTCCTCAATATATATATATATATATATATATATATATATATATATTTTAAAAAATAGTTTTAATAAATTTATATTTAAATTACCGTGTTAGCTAAAAGCACTCCGCTCTTTATTCCTTTCCTGACGCAGAGCTCACACAGAGGTGAAATAAGAGCTACTGGACATTCGATCTCACATCTTGAGATAATTTGGTAAGCTAATTATAGGTTTTTTTTTTCTTTAACTATTAATGAGTCCGAGAATTTTTTTTTTTTTTTAAGACCCATTAACTAAAAAATCAAAAATTAAGAGGAGTGTAAATATAATAATAATAAAATAAAAGTTGAGCGGGCCATTTCACAATAGGCTATAGTTTGGAGGGTTCATACTTTTTTTTTTTTTTCTTTCCCGAAAAAGGGAGAAAAATTAATCAAGTGATGGGGTGTTACTGCACATCACATATGCTATCAAGTAACACAAAGCAGATGATGAGGGGATCCAAAGCTGCATGGGTCTGATTAATTTTAGGACTTTTTTTTTACATTTAGTCTCCTCAAATTTTTTCTTTTTTTTTTTTTATAAATAATTCTGATATATATATATATATATATATATATATATATATATATATATATATATATATATATATATATATATATATATATATATATATATATATATAATTCTTTTTGTCACGAAATTATTTGATTTTTTAAGTTAAATCGTGTTTATCTACGTTCTACTTATTTATTTTTTGTGATTTCGTATTCTTCTTTTCTCACAAAAAACATCTGTTATTTTTTCGTACGATTTCATATATATTAATTTTAGATATATTTAAATACGTAATTTTTTAAAATTTTCAGTTAAAAGTTATACCATAAGCACTAGATGCTTGCTAGCTATAAAGATTAACTTTAAAATTTTTATATTTAATAACTTCAAATATAATGTACTAAAATATTTATTTTATAATAATATTTTTTTAATATTTTTTTTACTTATTAAAAAATTATTTTATACATAAAATATTTTATTTTATTTTTATAAATTATTTATAAGATTTTTTTTTTATTTTTTTAACACGGTTTCTTAACTAGTAAGTTGAAATAAGAGCCGATGAAATTATGGTACACAACATATATATAGCATTTTGAAAAGTATTATTAGGGGTCATTTTAGAAAAGTGATTTCTGTATAATTAATTTTGATTAAAATCTATAGAATGTTTGGCTTAATTTAGATAAAAAATATTTTTTTTGAAGTGATTTTTTAAAGGAAAATGCTATGTGTACACCCTTTTCGGGGTGTACATCATACACCTCATCCATCTAAGGGTGGGGGTGTGATGATGGGTCATTTGATGTGACCCGTAAAAAGTATCGCCACCATTAAAATGGTGGAGGTGTATGATGTACACCCCTTCGGGGTGTACAGGTAGCATTGCTCTTTTTTAAAACTATTTGGTACACATTTTTTTTTTTCATTTGTAAATAATAAATTTTTCTAAATTTTATTTTAAAATAATTTAAGTTTTAAATTTTAATTTTAAATTAAATAGTTAAATTTTAAATTGATTATAATTTTTTTTCAAATTTTACTTAAAATTAAATTTAATAAAAAATAATTTATTATAATATTTAAATATAAATATTATGTCTTAATATAGCACAATTAATAATTTATTATAATATATAATATATTATGGTTACATAATTTAGTTTTAATTTAATTTATAATTTGAATAAAGTTTGAAATTAAACCTTAAAGTAGTTTATCCCACACCATTTCCAAATAATAGGGAATAGTAATATTTGATCGAAACAAAATATTTCGATAAAAAAATAATTGTCTAAATTTTGTAGCAATTTTTTTTATTTATGAATTAAATAGATGTTGAGATGTGTAATAATGTGATATACAAGTGGAGTTTACAATTTAATTTATTAATTTTTAAAATTTTTATATTAATTTGAGATGGTGGTAAAATGTATAGTAGTAATTGGTACAATATTTAATAGAGAAGGACAATTGAGACGGCGGGTTAATGTGTAAGGGCTCTTTTTATAATTTATCCTTGATTTATTTTGGACACCACATTGAGCTCCCACCTATTCTCTCGATCTATTTTAGCCACCATTGCTTAAGATTTAGTTTGATCATGGGTGGCTAAAAATATTAGTTTTATATTTAGAAAGATTCAAAATAATTTAGAAGATCTTTTAAATTTTTTTTTTTAATGTTATAAAATTTCGTTGGCAATCGTCATCTAACCGTATGATTCTTCGATAAAAATTACAAGCTGAATTTGTTTTAAAATTAATGCTTCAGTTCATCATTTTAATAAAAACAATGATAAGATTATTAAAACTCACAAAGATGAAAATAACAAGAAAATTTGTGTGTCGAGTAATTTTATTTTTTACAAAAATTATATTTATTTCAAGCAAAACAATTTGGACAGAACTAGGTTGGTCTCAAGCAATCAGTATTTATAAATGCCGTATTTATTCTTTTCCTCCTTTTTTTTTAAAAAAAAAAACCTTAATTTGCCTCTTTATTTGAAAAAAAATGGAAAAAAAAACAAGAAGATCAAAGAAAAAATTTGAAACTGATAATATTTTTTATAATTGATAAAGATTAGATGATTAAGGTACTGGCATACAATCGGTCACCTAAATTTTTTTTTTTTAAAAAAAACAAAATTGTTAGTGGTATATTTTAAAAAAATATGTATATTTTTCACTCCACTTATTTTAGAATAAAATGAGTTACACTCTATTTTTAAATAAGTGAGATATAAATTCTAGGATATATATAAATATACATCCTTTTTAGAGGTGTATATCTTATATCCCACCCTATTTTGAAGTGGAATGAATTTTACTCGTCACTCAATATGACGAATAAAATAATATCCATTCTAAAATAAAATGAGATGTAAAATGTACACCCCTAAAAAAGTTTACATCTAGCATGCACTAAATTCTATCCCAATAAAATGTACTACTAGCATTGTTAAAAAAAAAAAAAGGAAAAAAAAAAAAGCATGACGTTTGCGCACTCGCGCCTCTGGAACCACCCAGCGGCCCCCAATCATAATTATATATATATATATATATATATATATATATATATATATATATATATATATATATATATATATTTTGAGCAATGCTACATGTACACTCCGAAGGGGTGTATATCATACATCTCCATCATTTTAATAGTGGCGATATTTTTTACGGGTCCCATCAAGTGACCCATCATCACACCCCCACCTTTAGATGGGTGGGGGTGTGAGATGTACACCCCTTACGGGTGTACACATAGCATTTTCCATATATATTAGGAGCCACCAGCACAGTAATTAAAGCAGTGACCTTCCACTGGTGGAGATCGAGCATCACCTTATCCTCTGCTTTACGTACTGTTGTGTAGTAGGAGGTTCGTATTTTTTGTTTCGAAAATGGGAGAAAAAGGCAAGTGTTCATGTGTTGCTAAATATTACATAGGCTATTAATTAAGTACACAAATTAATCAGATGAAGCTCCAAAGCTGCGTGGGTCTAATTAATTTTATGTAAAGCTACTATTTAAAAGCTCCAAACCTGCATGCATGCTTCTATTATTATTATTATTTTTTTTTTTGAAAAATTTATTGTAAATTCATTAAGTTCCAATTTTTGATATTCAAGTTTTCTATATTAGTTTGGTTGCATGGGTTTAGCTTTCTTTCTTCAAAAATAAAAAAAAAAAGCTTGAGAAATTGTACAAAAAAGAGAAAGGGTCGTTACAAATATATTCTTAACTTTTTTTTTTTTTTTTGTTACAAAATAAGCAATATATAAATATTAAAATTGCAAATACTTTATCTTTCATCTCTCCACTTTATTACATTTAATTTATACTTGAAAAAAAATATAAACATTAAACAAGATTTAGTCAATTTTTGAATCATATTTACTTTGGGAGCTTGTGAGATTGAGTCTATGATCCATGTGGGGGCACGTACATAATGAAATAATTTTTTTTATTTATGAAATAGTTTATTATTTTGAAATAATTAAAAATAAAAATAAAATTGTATTTAATTTGTAATATAGTTATTTTCATGAATAACTAAAATTTTTGGTTAATTTTATGAACTAGTAAAAAATAAAAATAATTTGTTATAAAAATAATGTAGTATAATATTTAGTAAAACTAATTTATTATAAATTATGATTTGATATAAATAATTAATTATAAAAATATTTTTTAAAATTTTATTTAAACTTAAATTTAATAAAAAATAAGTATTATAATATTTAAGTATAAATAATATGTCTTAACATAGTAAAATTAATAGCTTATAAAAAAAATAATTTATTATAATATATAATCTATTATGTTTATATAATTTAGTTTTAATTCAATTTATAATTTTAATACAGTTTGAAATTAAACTTTGAAATAGATTTATAGAACTATTCTAAAAAGGGGGTGAAATAGCTTATCCTATGCTATTTCAAGATAATCGAGAATAGCAATATTTAATTGAGATAAAATATTTCGATAAAAAATTTTTATTTTGACAAAATAATAGGGATAACTTTCCTTATCCTTTTTTATCTCATAACCACAGTCTAATAAATGTTTTTACATACGAGGGAAAGAAGAAAAAATAAAAAATAAAAGCTCTAGTTTTTTATGAACAGGAGAGAATAAGAAAAGAATAAAGAAAAGATACATGTTCTCGTAAACAAGGAAAAGAAGAAAAAGAATAAAATAAAGCTAATTTTGTTTCTAGGGAGAAAAGAAAAGAAAAACAAATTATTTTCATAAACAGAGGAAAGAAGAAAATGAAATAAAAGAAAAAAAAAGGTAAATATTTTCTTGAGCTATAGATAAGAAGAAAGAATAAGAATAAGCTAATTTTTTTCATGAACAAGGGAGAGATTAAAGTGAAGAATAACAAAGCCGAATGCTTAATTTCATGAAACAAGGGAAAGAAAAAAAGAATAAAACTAAGCAGGTAAATAATAATAATAATAATAATAAAAGAATAAAAAGAAATTAAGCACTATATATATAATTAATATTCAATTCAACACTCTGCTTCCCTACAGGAGTTGCATAGAGAAAAATAACATACAGCTGCTGCACCTAAGAAGTTGCACTCACGAAGCACCATGGCGGAGGGGATCGCATTCGACTTGGTGAAGGGAGTGGTCGGCAAGCTGGGCTCCGCTCTCTGGGACGAAATTGGACTGCTGCGGAGCTTCAAGGACGATGCAGACGATCTCAGAAGCAACTTCTCGGCTATCCAAGCGGTGCTTCTCGACGCCGAGGAGAGAAGCAGCGTTGAGATCAAGGAGAGCCACGCTTTGTGTGACTGGCTGGGCAAACTGAAGGACACCGCTTACGACACCGACGACCTGCTGGACCTGATGCGGACGGAAGCGGTCCTCCGGAAACAACAGCATAAGCTGCAGAATCAAAACCAGTCAGCTGAAAAGGTACGCGGATTTCTGTCCCACGCTAATCCGATGCATCTGAAGTTTAAGCTCAAGATGGCACACAGGATGAAAGAGCTCAGAAAAAGGATCGATAAGATCGCGAAACAGAGGCATGATTTTGGTCTCGTCGAAGCTGGCCCTCGCCGACAGGCTGAGTTCAAGCGCCCTGAGACAACAATCTCGGTCGTCGACGAAGAGAAAATAGTTGGGAGAGATGATGATAAAGAGGAAATTGTGAAGCTACTGCTAGAGGCTAACGGCCATCACGACTTGTCGGTCATTCCGATCGTGGGATTGGGGGGTTTGGGGAAGACGACGCTCGCTCAGCTGGCCTTCAGCGACGGGCGTGTTAAGGGCGAGCAGCGCTTTGATCTACGGGTGTGGGTCTGCGTGTCTACCGATTTCAACATGAAGACGATTGCAAAGCCGGTGATAGATGAAGCTGGAGAGAAGTGTAATGATTTTGATAATGCGGATGCCGTCGCGAGGTGCCTTCGCAAGATCTTTAGCGAGAAGAGATTTTTGCTGGTGCTGGATGATGTATGGAACGAAGAACAGGATAAGTGGGAGAATATGAAGGTTATATTTAAGGACGGCAAGAAGGGAAGCAAAATCTTAGTGACCACGCGGAGCGAAAAGGTCGCCATGATAATGAAAACAGTCGAACAACCACACCGTGTGAAAGGCTTATCAGATGATGATTGTTGGAAGTTGTTCAAAAGACGGGCATTCGAGGAAGGGGAAGAGAACGACTATCCGCATTTGGTCAAAATCGGAAAACAGATAGTTAACAAGTGCGGTGGCTTGCCTTTAGCAGTGAGTGCTTTAGGAAGTATGATGCGCTTTAAGAACAGGACGGAGGATGCGTGGTTAGCTATTAGGGATAATGAAATTTGGACTCTGAAAGAAGAGAAAACTATTTTACCATCATTGAAATTGAGCTACATTCAGATGTCGTCAGCTTTGAAGCAGTGCTTTGCTTACTGCTCCATATTCCCCAAAGACAGCAAGATTGACAAGGATGACTTGATCCAGCAATGGATTGCTTTAGGCTTCGTTTCATCGCATGAAAAAAGCTATTCGATGGAAGATATTGGGAATGAGTGCTTTAACGATCTATTGTGGATGTCTTTCCTTCAAGAAGAGAAAACATATAGAGGGGTTACCTGGCGGATGCATGATTTAGTGCACGACCTCGCACAATCTGTAGCAAGAGAAGAAGTTGCTGTTATAGACTCAACATTAAGTATCCCAGAAGGTTGCCGCTATGCATCAATACACAGTCGTTCCATTCAACAGGTTCCAACCACTGTAAAGCAGAGGTTGCGAGCTCTCCGATTTGGGGAATCTGCTTCGCTGACGACTTTTTGTAGTGAGGCAAAATGCTTACGCCTGTTGGATTTGCATGATTCCGAAATTTCTATGCTGCCAAGCTCAATCGGTAAGTTGAAGCTTTTAAGATGCCTCAACCTTTCGAGGACCGATATAAACAAATTGCCTAAATCAATTACCGGCCTCTGCAATTTGCAAACCTTGAATCTTTCGTCCTGCCGAAAGATCCATACCTTACCCAAATTTCTAGGAAGGCTTGCAAACTTGCGTATTCTGAATCTTTCCAAGTGCGGTTCTCTACTATCACTACCTTCATCGTTATGTCAGCTTAAAAACCTACATGACTTAAACCTATCAGATTTAGGTGATTTGCAGGCATTACCTGAATCCATTGGGAACCTTGAGAACTTGCGTATTTTGAATCTTTCCGAGTGCTCTCGTTTACTATCATTACCTTCATCGTTATGTCAGCTCAAAAACCTACATGACTTAAATCTATCAAAATTAGGCAATTTGCAGGCATTATCTAAATCCATTGGGAACCTTGAGAACTTGCGTATTTTGAATCTTTTTAAGTGCTCTCGTCTACTATCATTACCTTCATCGTTATGTCAGCTCAAAAACCTACATGACTTAAACCTATCATATTTAGGTGATTTGCAGGCATTACCTGAATCCATTGGGAACCTTGAGAACTTGCGTATTTTGAATATTTCTAAATGCTCTCGTCTATTATCATTACCTTCATCGTTATGTCAGCTCAAAAACCTACATGACTTAAACCTATCAAATTTAGATGTTTTGCAGGCATTACCTGAATCCATTGGGAACCTTGAGAACTTGCATATTTTGAATCTTTCTGAATGCTCTCGTCTACTATCATTACCTTTATCGTTATGTCAGCTCAAAAACCTACATGACTTAAACCTATCAAATTTAGATGATTTGCAGGCATTACCTGAATCCATTGGGAACCTTGAGAACTTGCGTATTTTGAATCTTTCTAAGTGCTCTCGTCTACTATCATTACCTTCATCGTTATGTCAGCTCAAAAACCTACATGACTTAAACCTATCAAATTTAGATGATTTGCAGGCATTACCTGAATCTATTGGGAACCTTGAGAACTTACATATTTTGAATCTTTTCGAGTGCTATCATCTACTATCATTACCTTCATCGTTATGTCAGCTCAAAAACCTACATGACTTAAACCTATCAAATTTACATGATTTGCAGGCATTACCTGAATTCATTGGGAGCCTTGAAAACTTGCGTATTCTAAATCTTTCCGAGTGTTCTCATTTACAATCATTACCTTCATCGTTATGTTACCTCAAAAGCATTCATGACTTAAACCTATCAAATTTAAATTCTTTGGAGACATTACCTGATTCCATTGGGAGCCTTGAAAACTTGCATTTTCTGGATCTTTCTCAGTGCAGTTCTCTACTATCATTACCCTCATCGTCAAGTGAGCTTCGGCAGTTAGAGAAACTAGACATTAGTGAATGTAAACAATTATGTGAGCTGCCTAAAATGATCCAAAAGCTGACCAAACTCAGAGAATTGATAAACTACGGTTGCCGGGAATTGAAGGGCATGCCCCGAGGGATCGGCAAGTTAGTTAGCTTGCGGAGATTGCCTATTTTTGTCATCGGCAAGCAAGACCGCGTCGAACATTGTGCTAGCATTTCTGAGCTAGAGCATCTTAAGCTTGTCGGCGAGCTGGAGATCAAAGGTCTCGAAAATGTAACGAATCCAGCTAATTCCAAGGCTGCAAATTTGATTGAGAAGAACCTGCGGTCTTTGAAGTTGAGATGGAATGTTTTAAGTGCGGCCGAAGACACGGACACCGTACAACCGGCGGAAGAGATGGATGCCGTGCTAGAGAATCTTCAACCACATCAAGAATTAGAGGAATTGGTAATAGAAGGCTATGCAGGCGGGAAGTTTCCTAGCTGGATGATGAATAGGATTGACTCGCGCCTTCCAAATCTCGTTGAAATCAAACTTGTGAATATACCCAGATGTAGCTCACTCCCGCTGCTGGGGCAACTCTCTATGCTTGAAAGACTAACTATAAGAAATATGGCCGCAATAACAAATTTGGGCGTAGAATTTGATGGAGATAGCCATATTAATGAAAGTGCAAATAAGTTCCCTGCGCTGAGCAGACTTGACTTGTCCGACATGCCGGTGATGGGAGAATGGGTGACCCAGCGGAGGAATGAGTTCCCTGCCCTGGTGGAACTTTCGTTGAAACGCATGCCGGTGCTACGAGAATGGGTGACGGTGGATGACGAAGAAGGCAGGCGAGAGCGAGTTCCCCTTTTTCCGTGTCTCAATGAATTGTGGCTAGAGGATTGCCCTCAATTGAGGCCGGAGCCTTGCCTCCCGGCATCGGTTGGGGATCTGACCATTTCCAGAACAAGCGAAGAGAATCTGTCATTAATTCTTGAACGTGCGACGATGGATATTGAGACGCCACTTGATGATGGTGATGGCGCCGTATCACTCCAACTACCGGATGAGGGAACGAGGCTGGGGGGACTAACAATAAGAGAATGTCAACAGGTAACTTGTTTGCCCGAGAGCTTACGGAGCCTCACGGCCCTCCAGAGCCTGAGAATAAAGGATTGTGAAGATCTTGAGAGAATTGAAGATTGGCTCGGGGAGCTCACCGATTTGAGCTACTTGTACATCGATGGGTGCAGGAGTCTCCGGTACTTGCCTGTCCTCAAGATGACCACACTAAGTTGGTTATCTATTAAGGATTGCCCGCTGTTGTTCAATGCAGGCGGAGATGTCCGAGTTAATGAAAGGTAATTAATTTGGAACTCTGACTACTCTTTAATTAGCTGGCTAGCACGGTATCACCTTAATATATATTCTCTTTTACCTAGCACATACTTTTCTTTCTTTTTATTTTTACTTTTACTTCTATAATACGTACGGAAAAAAATTCGATTAGTCCGGTCACCATCTAGTTTAGTATATTTTCAGTTTATTATGAAATATTTCACTTTGCTATTATTTTGTCTTTATTTTGTCATAAAATATTAAGGAGCTAAAATTTATGAATCAAAGGATAGTAAAATAATATATTTTATAAATCACATAATGGTATATATATAGAGTGCGGTTAGGATGTTTTTATAAGCACGAAGACATCCGTACTTATAAATTATTTTTGATGTTGGGATTTTCGAATCGACGATCAGTTTAGTTAGACTTGATTTAGAATATTTCAAGTATCTAAAAAATAAATTTTGTAATTTTTCGATCTTATTTATCTAGTGATCGAAATAGCTCAAAATCTACGGCTGAAAATAAAAATCTCACAAAATATAATGATATGACATTTAAATTTTAGATCGAAAATATTGATATTATTTTATATAGTATACAAAATTTTCTATCAAAATTTTATATGATTTAAATATTTTTATATTATTAAACTTGCCAACGGCTCACTACGACTATTAAAATTATGGATTTTGAGCCCCTTTAATCATTAGATAAATAATATCGAAAAGTCGTAAAATTTATTTTTTAGGTACTTCAAAAATCCTTTATATTAAGTCTAACGGAGCCGATCGTCGATTGGGAAGCCCCAATATCGAAAACGACTTATAAGCACGGAGGGCTCCGTACTTATATAAGCATACCAGTCTAATTCTCTCTCTCTCTCTCTCTCTCTATATATATATATATACATATATATATATATATATACATATATATATATATATATATATATATATATATATATATATATATATATATATATATATATATATATATATATATATATATATATATATATATATATATATATATATATATATATATATATATATATATATATATATATATATATATGTATATATATATATAGATATATATATAGAGAGAGAGAGAGCGAGAGAGAGAGATCGGTTACTATGCTATTAATAGCACGAAGCATTTGATGTTATCAAATTTTCCACCGTTAGATTAATCCTTTTGATCATTTCTATCCGTTAGATTATTCTATTTCTCCAACCATCCATTAAATCCTAAGGGTTCACTATCATTCTAACCACACATCACTTAATCTAAGAGTTAAAAATTTAATTGCATTAATGATTTAGTGCTATTAATAGTATAGTAACCGAACTCAAAGTTTATCCAGAAGGAAAATTTAGTAGCATAGTAGCCTAGTTCTCTCTCTCTCTCTCTCTCTCTCTCTCTATATATATATATATATATATATATATATATATATATATATATATATATATATATATATATATATATATATATATAAATATATAATATATTACTATTTTATAGTTTATAAAATTTAACACTTTAATACTCCAATCTACTTGGCGACAGATTTTAACGATAATGCAAAAAAAAAAATCATAAAATTTTAAAATGAAACTATTTAAAATATAGGACAGTAAAGTAAAAATGACTTAAACCACTGAGGGGCCTAATTGAAAATTTTCCTTCTGGATAAATTTTGATAGCATATCTATAGAGATACATACTTACTACAACATAAGTTACAAATCATTTGCTATTCACAATCTCCAATCCCGATTTTGATTTCTATCTCCCTACTTATATATTTATGATATTTTGTTTAATTTATATTCTAAGTGGTAATAATTTTTAATATTTGTTTTACCTTTCTGCTCTTCTTTCTTGCTGTTTAGATATACTAAATTTTTACTGAACAAAATACTTTATTTGTACAAATAATTCATAGATTATATGAGGGAATTATCTTTCCACAAATTTTATAATAATAACTACTTTACTAATTTGCACAATTGAAACAATGGCAGCTTAATTACTGTTGCACAATTTAACTATATTTCAATATCAATTATGTAAAAGTGCAATTACAATATTCGAAAATATGATTGGTTGCTTGAAAATATTTACAAGTGATCTCTTGCACACATATACCCTAATTAATAATTTTTTTTTTATTTGTAGTAATTTGGAATGCCGAAAAATTTTTATTTGAAAAATATATGATATTTATAGGGTAATTTTTTCCGATCACATTGCTAATAAGACTATTTCTGAGTAAGGAGATATTTTACTTAGCGAGTTTTTATTTTTTCGTGTCTCACTCAATTGAGTCTATATGAATGCCCTCAATTCAGGCCTGAGCCTTTCCTCCCGTCATCCGTTGTAAGCCTGGACATTTCCGGAATAAGCAAAGAGTTTCTATCGTTAATTCTTAAACGCCCGACGATGGATAGTGAGATGCCACCTGATGATGGCGATGATGTATCACTCCAACAACCAAATATGGGGCTACGGCGTCTAACAATAGAAAACTGTCAGCATCTAACTTGTTTGCCCGAGGGCTTGCGGAGTTTCACGTCCCTCCATAGCCTGTGGATAGAAGATTGCGGAGATCTTGAGAGAATTGAAGATTGGCTCGGGGAGCTCACCAAGCTGGAGTCCTTGCACATCAGGGGTTGCCAGAGTCTCCGCTACTTGCCTGCTGCCCACAAGATGACCTCACTTAAGGGGTTATATATTGATGGTTGCCCGCTGTTGTTCAATGCAGACGGACAATTTGTCGACACCAATGTCGATCACATCAGAGATGTCGAAGTTGATGGAAGGTAATTAATTTGGAACTCTGACTAGACTTTAATTAGCTGGCTAGCACCTTAATATGATCTCTTATTGCTAGCCGGCTTTAATTGGCTGGCTAGCAATTTAATATGATTTCTTGTAGCTAGCATCTACATCTCTTTCTTTTTAATTTTATTTTAATTTTTTATTCTGATGGAAAATTTCAATTAGCCCCCGCCCCATGTGGTTTAGTGCATTTCCATTTGCTATTTCACTTCGCTATTTTATAGATTTCTTTTTATTTTATCGTAAGAATCTGTTACTAAAAAAAAATATTAAAGTGTTAAAATTTATGAATTATAGAATAGTAGGATAATATATTTTACAAATCACAAAGTGACTATGTAAAAAAATATATAATTTATAGGGGCAATTTCCTACATACCCCTAAAAATTTTCCTGTTTTCAGATTTACCCCTCTTAGAAGGCTAATATTAAAACTACCCTTCTTACGTTCCAACTTTTTTCCAAAATACCCCTGAAGTTAAACTCTGTTAGTGTACCGTTTGGAACTGCCGTTATCTGTGTGTAATTACTATTTTGCCCTTTCAAATATACCCTAAACCCTAAAACCCTAAAACCCTAAACCCTAAACCCTAAACCCTAAAACCCTAAACCCTAAACCCTAAAAAATCCTAAACCCTAAACCCTAAAACCTAGAACCCTAAAAAACCCTAAACCCTAAACCCTAAAACCCTAAACCCTAAACCCTAAAACCCTAAAAAATCCTAAACCCTAAACCCTAAACCCGGGCAAAATAGGTATATCTGATAGTTTTCAACTCCGATTATTATTTAACTCTAGTTTAACCCTAGTTAACTCAACAAAGGGAAACGGTAGGGGTATTTTTAATAACGGTGGAACGTATGAAGGGTATATTGGAAAGAAAAAAATAAGAGGGGTAAATCAGATATTTCTTCATATTTCAGGGGTACACAGGCAATTATCCCTAATTTATATATAAACAATCATGCATCTTTGGATTCATAAAATATTGTATTATTTTACTATCTCATAGTTTATAAATTTTAATATTTTGATATTCCACCTTAGGAAAGGTTTTTAATTACTATAATACCAAAAAAAAAAGAATCACAAAATTTTTAAATAAAACTAATTAAAACACAGGACGGTAAAGTAAAAACAAATTAAATCAGGGAAGGGGCAAATTGAAGTTTTTTTTCTTCGGATAAAACTCTGGTAGCACACCTATAGCGAAACATAATTAATGCAACATGAGGTACAAACCATTTGCTACTCACAATCTCCAATCCCCACCTTCTGAAACAATTGATTTTGATTTCTACTTTCTATTTACGTATTTGTGAGATTTTATTTAATTTGTATTTTGGGTGATTATAGTTTTAGACCCCGTTTGGATCGGATATAAATTTAAGAGATATAAATTTTTTTATACCTCGGATAGCTTGCTATTTCGGAATAATCAAGTATAAAAGTTAAATTGTGTTTGGTTCAAAAGTTGATATTCTCTCGAATAGAAAACATTGCGTTTCGTTAAAATTTTGAAATAATAAAGAATAGTAGAAAAGGATGATAGATTTTTTTTATCAAAATACCAACTTTGCCCTTACCTTATATATATATATATATATATATATATATATATATATATATATATATATATATATATATATATATATATATATATATATATATATATATATATATATATTAATTTTAATTATTATAAATTAATTAAAATGATAATTTAGTTATAAATAATAAATTATATCTCATCTAAATAAAATAATTTTTTATATTTTATAGTATATTTTACTAAATAATAATTAGTAAACAAAATAATTTTTTATATTTTATAATATATTTTAGTAAATAATAATTAGTAAATAATAATTGGTAAACAAAAATAATTACATAATCGAAGATTACATAACCTCATATTCATATGGTCTCAGATTAGAAAATAAACTAATGTCAAAAAAAAAAAAAAAAAAAGAAAAAAGAAAAAAGAAAAAATCTTTCACTGTCCCTGAGCTATAAACCCTATTCCAAGGGGGAGGTGGAATATTTCTTAACGGGTTATTTCAAAATAATCCATTAAGCAAGAGTTTTTTAAACTTTTATCATGTTCTTATTCATTTCTGTTTAGATATGCTAAATTGTTGTTGAACAAAATATTTTTCTTGTACAAATAGTTTATAGATTACACGAGGGAATGATTTTTCTGTAAATTTTACAACAATAGCAACTTTACTAATCATTTGCTTTGCACAATTGGAATAACAACTTGTTGTTGCACAATTTAAAAACTACATTATAATATCAATTACGTAAAAGTACAGTAAGTAAGATATTCGAAAATATAATTGACTGTCTTGAAATATTTACAAGCGATCTCTTGCATGTATGTAGACAATAGAATTTCAACCTTTTCTTAATTTGTAGTCGGAAATTTTTACTTGAAAGATATATAGTATTTACAAAGTAATATTTTTCGGTCACATAGCTGATATGCTACTCTCAAGTCATGGGATATTTTTTTTTACAAATTGAAAACATATACTTTATCATGCATAATTAGAAAGCCTGAATAAAATGTACAACAAGTGTTGTAAGAGCGTCGGATAAAAAATTTACCATTTTATGTTGTTATTGTGCAGGAAGTACGAACACAAAAAATAGGTGAGCAATTCGTCACAAGAGGAGGAGAAGAAGATCTGGACGGGATGTTGGGGGAAATTGGATTGGTCAGAGAGAAGAGCATAAGCATATGTACTTATTGTTTGGAGGTAAAAAGATAATAGGCTTTATCTAAACAATATTGCATTTTGAAAGCGGGTATCTGAGCTTTACAAATTTCGATATTAATTCGTAAACTTTATATATACTTCTTTTGATATAATAAATCTTTTTAGAAAAATTTGTTAGACTCTTGTAGAATTTAGTCTCTCTAGCTACATGAAGTGCGAAATTCCATCAAATATAAATAAATTTTTTATCAACTTTTAAAATGTTTTATCAAAAAAGTTAGGTATACTTTTGAATTCTATCAGGAACATACTCAAACTTGGCGGAAAGTTAGATAGTAGAATTAAAATTTTTAAAGTTTGAATATTTATCTCAAAATGTATTATAATAAGAATTATTCTTTTTTAGCTTATTTGGTGACCACTCTTTCCCTTTGAAAAGAGCATCCTGTTTTTATTATTTTTTTTTACTTTTTATTTTTTTGAAAAATAACAAACTTTGTCTGCATGAATTGGTGGAGAGTTTTATTTTCGGACTTGTGGTCTTTTGTTTCAGGTTGGTGCTGTTTTTAACGAATAAGAATTATCGAATGATGTTAATATTGTCGGTTGATATATATTTATATTTTCGTGACGTAAATTAAGTTATTGAATGTACTATTTTTATAATTTAGTTTGATTTTTTTGTATTTCTTTGATGTCCTCGGTATATGTTATGAGCTTAAAAATGATTATTTGGTTTGAATAAACAAATTATTACTACTTATTTAATAAGAATATTGGAAAGTACATTGATTGTAAGCAAATCTCATGCAAAGTTTATTATTAGTATATATGCATTGTGTATGCTATGCCCTTGTTTAAACCTGAGGTTCTTTTTTCTATGCAAGTTGGACCTAGTGTGCATGTACCATAATTGAGAGGGTTTCATGCATTTTTACTTTGAGTTTACTTTTTCTTTCATTTATTAGATCCGAAGCTGATATATATTAAAGTACTAATAATTTTATTATTTTGCTTTCTTAATTTAAGATTTTTTAGTTTTTTAATTTTTCAAATCAAAATTGATTTATTAATAAAATCAAACTAAATCAACGGAAGTGAGTTGATTGTTCAGTTTGGCTTTCACAAGAAAATGTGTTTTAACTGAAAAAAAAGATTTATATTATTGTACTATTTAATTTGTTTAATTTAAGTGATCCGGTTGTTCTTTCGATATAACATTTAGACTAATTATTTATTTTAATAAATTTATAGTTACATGAATATATAAAGTATAGTAATTAAATTTGTGGAGATAAAAATTTTATTTAAATTTTAAAATTAAAGAGTAAATAGTTGACTCAAATTAAATAAAAAAAAATTACATAACAAAATATAATTTTTTAAAAATTAAATAATCAAATAAAAATAAGTAATTATTGATGTAAGTTATATAAATATTTATTTTGTTATTCAAAAAATCTGAAAAATTATAAGAGGTATTTACTTTAAAATATTTTAAAATATTTTTTACGGAATAGTATTTTTGGAGAACCTAATATTTGGGACCAAACGTTAAAATAAGAAAAATGGTATAAAATTAACCTACATTTTATTTTATTAAAAAAACCATAAATTTTTTTATTTTTTATTTTATTTTATTGTCTGTTCTTTCTTATTTGAGTTTCATGAAATTATTGTCCATACCCGGTGCATGTGCACTATGCCTTTTTTTGTTTGAGAAAATACAATTAATATACCGTCATTGATCCTTGATGTATTCTATATTTTAAATTTAATCATCGAAAACAATTTGCTATGAAAATTAAACATGTGGATGAGATAAAGATGTGTGTATGAATGCATAAGGTGTAGCCAATCATTTTTCAAAACCATTAAATTATTTAAATTAATTAAATTTAAAAAATATAATAATTTTTTTAAAAAATTAATAGCGAGAGTTCAAATGATTCAAAGTTTAATTATTTTTATATATTTAAAATTCAAAATTATCGGAGTAAACTGCATTTAAGGTCAATATCTTAAATAATTAAAATTTAAAGTTCATATTCTTTTTTTTTTCTCTCTCTCTCTTTTTTTTTTTTTTTTTTTAACTTCACCTCAGTGCAAAGTTTCGTTTACCGGCAAACCAACTCTTTTTAGATTAGTGGAGATTTTTATTTATTGTGTACTGTTGATTACTTGTGTTTTTAGGATATAATTAAATTTTGTAACTGTTATTTTTGTAATTTGGTTTGGTTTTTATAATTTTTAAAACACTTTCTGTACAAATTTTTATAAATTATATAATATAAAATTAGTTCGATTTGAATTTGGTTCAGATTCGGATGCGCTCAGTCATGCAAAAATAAAAATTATATATTGAACTCAGATCTGTGGAATTTTTATCTTTTATATTCATAATTGAAATTATTTTCGTCTAGCATTGATTAAATCCGCTATGTTTAAATTCGAATTCAAAAAAAATCCGTCACAATTGGCAGGATTTCAATACATATTAATTTAATTAATTTATTTTTTAATTAGATCGAAGGCGATATATATTAAAATATCAAAAATCTGATTATTTTGCTTTATCCAAGGTTGTTAGTTTTTAATCCACAAAATCGAACCAAATCGATTTACTAAAAAAATCAAATTGAATCAACCAAAATGAGCCAATTTGGGTCGATAAGTACTTCAATTTGGTTTTCTTAAAAAATTTGTTTTATATGAAAATAAAACAAATAAAAAAGATAAAAAACTATACATATAGATTACTGAAGAGTTTTTAGTTTTAAATTATCCTTTTTTTCATTCCAGATATTGAAAAATAAAATTTGATATTTTATTTCAAAATATGTTTAATTATCTTTTTATTAAAAATATTTTTCGAGAACCTAGCATTTGGGATGAACTGTGAAGACAAGATAAAAATATATGAAATTAACCTAAATTTTATTTTATTATTAAAAAATAACTAAATAATTTTTGAAAATTTTGATTTGAATTTTTGATTATTCTAATTTGAATTTTACGAACTTGTTGTTGGTACCCACGGTGCATTCGTACAACAGTGTACTGTGCCAACAACAAGTTCGTACACTGTTGTACTAAAATTTATATTAAGGAAAATGCTACGTGTACACCCGTAAGGGGTGTACATCTCACACCCCCACCCATCTAAGGGTGGGGGTTTGATGATGGGTCACTTGATGTGACCTGTAAAAAATATCGCCACCATTAAAATGATGGAGATGTATGATGTACACCCCTTCGGGGTGTACATGTAGTATTGCTCTTATATTAATTATCCTCCTACACATTGCTATTATTTCGAAAGATTTAACTTTTTAGAAAAATTATTGGATTCAACAATAAAACTTAATAAAAATATAACATTGTAGATAAAAGAATGTTAATTACTTATAGTTAATGCAATAGAATAATATAAATTTAATAAAATTATTTAATAAGCTATCAATTTTGATAGTACTAGCAAAAAGAAAGATTTCTCCTAATTTTTTTTTAGCTATTTTTATAAATTTCAAATTAAATATATGTTGTGATGTGTAAGAATGTGATATAACAACCAGTTGAAGTGAAGTTTTGCTTCCTAATTTGTCAGCTTTTTTAATTTTTGGATCTATTTGAAAATAGTGGTAAAGTGTAGAGTTGTAGTTGATGTAGTGCAAGAATGCTTTTTATAATTTATTCCTGATTTATTTTCGGCATCACATTGTGCTCTGATTCACTCTCTGAATTTTTTTAATAATCATTATTTAAGATCTTGTTTGGTAATACGTGATTTAAAACATTATTTTTGTACATAGAAATATTCAAAAATTTTTAAAGATCTTTCAATTCTTCCTCCATTAATATTATAAAATTTTATTAGCAATCGTTATTACAGTAGCATATCATTTCAAAAGAAAAAAGTTTAAAAGTAAATTTTAAATTTTTAAACCTTTCAAAATATAGAAAATATTGCTTCTAACTACCATTTTACCCAACAAAGTTTAATTGCTTCTAACTACCATTTTACCCAACAAAGTTTAATTAGTTACAATTTTTTATACTTACAAATTAAATTGCTGGAATAAAATAAAAATATATATACCTTGGAGCACACTGTTTGGATGCACCAGGTGTAGGCAGTGATTTTGTAAAAACCAAAATCAAATAGTGTTAACGAATAAATAGTAAAATTAATTTAAAATTTTAAAATATTAGGTAATTAATATCAGATGTTCCAAAATTCAGATTAATGTGTACATTTTTATCCAAAAAAAAAAGGAAAAAAGAAAAAAAGAGCGCACATTACACACAAACTAAGCTTCAAACTTATAACATCGGATATTAACTATCAAATTTTTTATAAAACAACTTTTATATATATATATATATATATATATATATATATATATATATATATATATATATATATATATGAGCAATGCTATATGTACACTCCCAAAGGGGGTGTACATCTTACACCCACCCACTAAGGGTGGGAGGGTCACTTCACAAATTGTGAAGTGACCCCTCATCACACCCCACCCATTGGATGAGTGGGGTGTGTGATGTACACCCCAAATGGGGGTGTACAAGTAGCATTTTCCTATATATATATATATATATATATATATATATATATATCTAAAATTATACATTATATTTTTGTCGACTCACTAATAAATAACATATTTTTTATTATATTTTATCTCGCCCCAAAATAAAATAAAAAAAAAATCTCCAATAAATGGGCCGTTATAAATAGTGTGAAACTGCAAATGATATTCATCCAATATGCCGGGCCCAACGGTCAAATTTTGAAATCAAAATGGCCCATTACGCTTCTCAAATCTCCTTTCTTGTTCTTCTTAAAACCCTGACGCAACGCCATTAACGAAGGGGAAACGAAAACGTCGTTAAAAAACCATAAAAGAGGGTGGGACTAAGAGCGATCACCATGGCGAGCACCTCATCCTCCCATGCGCTCCACGACCCCTCCGTCCCCCCGGCGACGGCGACGGCGACGCTTCTGGTGCGGCACCTCCCGGAGGCGATACCGCCCGAGATGCTCTCTCGCCTCTTCTACCACTACGGCGCTTCCTTCCTCTGTGAGCCCCTGCGCCGGTGGAAGGTGGTACCACTTACTCCCAAACCCTCGATTATTGATTTCATTGCTTTGATTTGTACCAAGATGCGACGTATGTTCATGGTGATTGTTGTTGTTGTTGTTGTTGTTGTTAATTTGCATTGTATAAAAATGTGTCGTGTGTTGATGGTGATGATGGAGCAAACGTAGGCTTCGTCTTCTTCTTCTTGATTACGTTTTTTTTTTTTACATTTGTATCAAAGATGTGCGATATTTTGATTGCGGTAATGATGCTGCGCAGGATTCTTTGTTCTAAACTGCATTTATTTGATTTGTTTCAAGATTTTTCATATAATTATTTGATTTTTATTTTTATTTTTTCACTTCTATCAAAATGTGCCGCATTCTTTTGGCGATAATGGTGCTATTTAAGCTGCTGCTGCTTCTTCTTCGTCTTCTTCTTTCTTCTTGGTCTTCTTGATTTATTGATTTGATTTGCATCAAGATTTGTCATTGTTGATGGTGATAGTGATGCTATATCTTGGGATTCTTTGTTTGTGATTTCATTTGTTTGAGATGTGTCATATGCTGATGGTGATAATTGTGCTAGCTAGGCTTCATTTATTTAATTTGTAAAGGAGATGTGCTTATGTAGTTATATGTTCTTCTGGAATTCTTTAGCTTAAGAGTTCTTCATTTTTTGGGGCATTGATGGTGATAATAGTACCAAATTCTACAAGTTTTTAATTTCCTGACAGTTAAGGATTTATTTTTTTTTTCTCTTTTTGCGGGCATTGGTGGTGAAAATGGTGTTACCTAGCATTATCATCTCTGTAGATCAACCTAAGTAGCAACTTTGTTACTCATTCTTGTTATTCATGTCTCTGTAGATCTGCCCTTCACTACTGTTTGGGATTGCCTTTTCTCCTTTTCTCTTTTTCAGGTTGAGGAGTGGTGCATTTGTGGATTTTAAGGATGAAATGTTAGTTAATCAAGCGCTGTCACAATTGAACAGGTATGTATACTGCACAGTTAAGATGCAATATTTCAACTATTCATTCCTTACTTTTTGGGAACGCCTATAGTAGCCTCGAGAAGCACAATGTCTAGGGTTCGAACCCTGGACCTCAAAGTCTCCCATGAAAATATATGCACCAGCTGGGCTGTGAGATGCATGTATTCACATTTGATTATTACTGATTCAAAATCTGAAATATATGGATTTTTGATCAACTGGGTTTGTTTTAATTATTCTGTTAGGGCAATTTTATTCGCTATTAAGCTTCCTATAAATGCAACTTTTAGCTGTTTTTTCCATGTAATATATATTTTTTATTTTTGGCTCTTGTTGGCTGATGTGATTTTCAGGTTGAGATTTATATAGGGGGTATTTGGTAAACTGGGATTCCTTTTAATTATTACGTTATGGCCATTTATTTCACTGTTAAGCTTGACATATCTGATGAATACCATTTATAGCTGTTTCTTTTGTCTAATAATTTTGTTCTTTGTTTTCTTTGGCTCTTTCTTGTTGGCTGAGGTGATTTTCAGATTGAGGTTTCTTGGTAAAGTTTTAACTGTTGAGAGAGCAAGCCAAGGAAATTTGAAGAACTCAAATCAACATCAACACCATCAAGATCAATTGGTGAAAGGCTTGTCTCATCCACCAATCTCTCTTCTAAAAGACTCTAGTAAAAACACAAATAACTTGACACATGGGGGTGAACCAATTGCTCCAAGACTTGGTGTGGACTACCCATTTCCTCCTCATCTTGAGTATGTCATCATTTCGTCAATCATGGAAAATCATTTATGATGCTTAATATTGAAGAAAACTGATTGATTCTACTACTCTCTGTTAGTGCTTTTTATAATTTAATATTTCCTCAAGTTTGTATTTCCTGTTAAACGGATTAAAACATAAAGCCATCGGAGGCAACTTGAGAAAGGAATTTGTAGGAAGTTTCTTACCACTATTAAGTTATTGTCGTAATCTAAAATTCATTTTAGAGCTAAAATGGGTTTAAGGGTTACATAATTCGGTTGGTGAGGAGTGCTTTTATTTGTTTGGAACTGACCTTCTTTATTGTTTTATTTAGAAATGAAAACCCAATTACATTGTTTGGTTCGAAAGGCTTGTCTTTTGTCGTAGTTTGAATTGTATTTAGTCCTATATCAGTATGTATTAATAACATAGTTGGTCTTTAAATATTCCTCTGGATCACTAATGGATTGCCTCTTATACCTGTGAGGTTTCCAAAATATAGGTTTTTGATATAAGTACATTAAAGTCACAATGTTGTAAATGACGTATTAAGAAGTTCCAACTTAGATATTTCTGCCTTACCTGCAAAATGTCGTTCCTTTACAGGTATGAATACCCACCTCCTGATGGGAACATATTGACCAATATTGTGAATGCCCTAATTGATGTTCCTCGTTTTTATACACAGGTTGTAGATGGTTTACGCCTTACCTATCTTTTATCTTTCTATGTACAACTATTAATGAAAAATTTGTCTGAACAATTTTAATCGCTTAATGCTATTTAAATTATTTACATGGAACATTGTCATCCTCTTGGCAGGTTTTGCATTTGATGAATAAAATGAACATTCCAGCTCCATTTCGCATGGCATTACCAACTCCACCTCTGCCACCGCAAGTGCCTGCTCCTCCACCGCCGCCACCACCCCCCAGTTCTACAAAACCTCAGTTGGCTGATCTTTCAAGTGATGAATCTGAGATGGAGTCCTCAGATGTACTCATCTACTACTACCTGTAGTTTCTCTTATGAGTACTGCTAGGGGTACCTCAGGATGTACTTCGTAGTTCAATGTGCACTCTATCAGTTATCTTTACGGTTAATTAGATTAGATATCCATCTCAAATGTAGAACTTAACGCATGAATTGCACTCTGTGGAATTTTTTGGGGTGACCAAAGCAATTCTTTTCTATATGTGGTCCTGCCTTATTCTTTTTCTTTCTATTTATTACCGATGAGTCCTTTGACATGCTTATTGCATTTGATTTTACCAGGAAGATCGTGATGATAACAGTGGAAGAAAACGTGCCAAGCGAGAAGCCATTGTGGGGCCTGCAGTTGATGAAGGAGTAGCACATGAAGCTGTAGGGCTAAAACCTGCCATGTTGGTTCCAAAAGAAGTTCTGAAAATAAAAAAGAAAAACCCAGTGCTACAGGTTTGTCATTTTCTTTATTGTTGAAACAAGGTCGATCACTTAATCCCACGCAAATGGTTATGGAGTAACTCTCTGCAGATAAAAATTGGCCTGAAGCCAATGTAGAAGGAAATTGCTGAAAGTGAGAGCAACACCAAAGAGTTGGCAAGAGAAGAAGAACACTTGGAACAAAAGCATTTTGCAACACCTCAAGAAATTGAGAATGGGAAATTGCCCCCGGAGGAAATATTATCTCTTCCAATGTTCAAGGTATCAGAAGTTGTTCTGATTTTGATGTTTCTCTTAGCTATAGCCATATGGTTTTGGCAAGTTCCTATGAAAAAGTGGGCGACCCCCGTTAGGAGAGATATTCTGTGCTTGCTGCAGTTTATTCTACTTAATATGATAGGCATATCCTTCGAATACCTGATCTTTGTGAATTCTCCTCCCCATAAGGTGGACTTAGTGATGCTTTTTTCATCCGTAGCTATAGTAAGAGATCAACTATAGATTTGGTTCCATAGCCATGTAAACTATCTTTAAGCAAATGTGTATTAATTTGTTTATAAATATATCATTTATGTATGTGCACATACATGTAAGTATATCTGCATTGAATAATTTTATGATATGTTTTGTATATGTGTTGCATCGCAGTATGACCTTAGTGTTTTGTTTTTCTTTGTTGTATCTGTTGTATCAACATATACATACACAATCATACATGCTTTATTGGTTGATGTTCTCTTCTTTTAATTCATCTTCTATATGGTTTACAAAGAGTGAAATTCAGCATCGAAGTGATAATAACATTTTTTGTGAAATTTGGATTAGCATATTATGGGTATGATTGCTTTAAGACTTCTTAAACAATGTAAATTATATGTCCAATCTGCAGCTATGATAACAAAGTGTTCTCAATTTGCAGAATTACACTCCAGGGAATCCTGCTACTGTTCTCTACGTCAAGAATTTGGCAAAGGATGTCGTTCCAGATGACTTCTATTTTATCTTTGGCAAGTATTCATATATATTTTGAAGCAAGCTCAGTAGAGTGAAATACCATTTAATGAATTGAGCGTCAAGTTTTTTTATAAACCTAAATTAACTACTCTCGTTACAATATTGCCATTTTTCTGCAATTATTTGTACATATGTTCTGGTTAAAGCTATCTTTTAGTGGTGCCTTTCAGGTTCACTTTTTCAAAGTGTTGATGCTGCTCGATCTGGTTTGCATATTAAGTTAATGCAGGTTAGATATACTTTTTAATGTTTTATTCTCTAGCTCTCTGCTTTATCACTTATGTTGCAAATGCTTATTTTAAACTTACAGCTAGCAGCTAAAATCAGTTGCTTCATTTACTTTGTTTCTTTTTTTTTTTTTTTTTGCATCTGCTTAGCTAGGCTGTCTAATGGTTCTTATTAAGGTTTCGTTCGTCTCCCTCTCTTTTTTTATGTTTCATGATTTAACATCAATTGATGTATTTCTCCTCTTTCTCTTCTTACTAATTGTTTATATTTATACACGGGTGCTGGCAATCTTCCTGGTCATTGGCCTGCGGAGCTTAGTAGTTCTCTTCTTTATGCCTGTGATATTAGAACCTGATCTGTGAAGAAAGTTTATTTGCCTTCATTTCTTGGGAATCTTTATGATTTGATACCAGTTCTCTTGACTGCTGGGTGTCATTCCGTTTAAGTGCATATTTATGTTTATGTCCTCATGAAAATTTTTATGGTGAATGCTGAAGGGAAGTTAAGATATTTGTCAGAGAAAAGGCTCATCTGAAGAGGTAATTATTATGCTGTCAAACCACCCAGATAGTCCTTCAAAGCCGAGACCTAGTGCCTGAGGAACTAAATGAGTGCTTAGGACTAAAGGTTAATAGGAAACTTATCTGTATCTTGTTTCTTCTATTAAGTATGTTAGTTATATTATCATGATGTCACATTATGAGAAGAAAGAGAGAGAGAGAGAGAGAGAGAGAGAGATTACGGTGAAACTGTTGTAAGATCGTTTCCTTTTTCTAAAGATTCCTTTAGCAGAGATGATGTGACTAATTAAGTATTTGACATTTGAGAATGTAATTTATTGTATCCGTTTAATTTTGTGCATAGAGATTGAGGAAGCCTATAGACTGTCAAAGGGTCATTGGTTGTGAGATCATTTTATCTTCTTATCTGTTGGAACATTAGTTTTGAGGACCTATGTTTTGTGAACAATTTATCCAAATCCAAGGGTAGGCTTAAGAGGGAGAAACAACAAAGGTAGGCTTAAGAGGGAGAAACAACAAAAGTGTCATGTACACTACCTATTCAATTGCTCAGATAGTCTAGGTTTCTGTGCACACTTCAGGAACTCTTCAGAAAACATCTCCTCAACACCCATTTAGAAGCTTATTCTCAATATTAATTTTGTTTCAAATCTCATCTTAGCATCCGTTCATTGTAAGGACTAATTTGCTGGAATAGGCTTTGGTATCCTACCTAGTTCCATTACATTTTGATTCTGGTGGTTGTAGCAGGGTAAATTTGTATTTATCTGATCAACTTATCATGACACATTACTTCTCTTTGCTTTTTTTTTCCTTTTTTTGGGGGGGGCGGGGGGGATAAAGGCCTTCCCATGCTTGTATGCAAGAGATTATTACTGGATTGATTATGAATATGAGAGAAGACTGATGTTTATCCTTGGAATTTGTTGTTTGTCCTGATTAAATAATATGAAGTACATCTCTGTTTCTTACATTGATTTGATATTTATATAACAGGTAGGACGAATGAGAGGTCAAGCATTTGTGACTTTTCCATCTATCGATCTTGCTCAGCATGCATTGGTTTGTCTATCTTTGAGGCAAAAAACTATTTTTTTAATTTTTAAGGACTGCTGAAAATTAAGTTATAAACTATTTGCAAAATTAAGTTCATGTATGATTTTACTTGTTTTTTATTTCCTGGGCGTATTTTGGGAATATGTTGCCAAGAAAAGCATCTGCTTTGATGCTTTGGAGGGCCCACAAATTTCAAAAGCACTAAGTGCTCCCCTCAAATGTTTCAAATGATGATAGGAACTGCCATAGGAGAAGCATCATGCCGGAGAGGCATTCTTCTCTTTTATAGTTCCCCTACCATCATGTAGCATTTGAGGGGAGCTCACAAGTGCTTTTGGAATTTTTTTGGCGGCCCTCGAAGCATGTTCCAAAATAGGCCTCACTCTGCGAAGCAGCTCTATTTCTACCCTGAATTATTTTACCTGAAGTTATTTTTGGGGAAAAAAAAAATAAAGTAAAAAAGACTGGCTCGAAAGTGGGAAGTGAAGAATCTGCTTTGATTACTCTACAAAACTTTAAATATGATGAGTCTGTTTACTCTGCAATACTTTAAATATGATAATTCTGTTCTTCCTTTTTAATCTTTTATTTTATTTTAGAATAATGAGCATTGTTCATAATAATCAATTACTCTCTTTTGTAGAATCTGGTTAACGGATATGTATCTAAAGGCAAGCCGATGATCATCCAGTTTGGTCGCAATCCTGTTGCTGGCAAAGCTACCTAAATGGGGATTTAGATGTAGACCATGGGTACCTGGGATGGAAATTTTGATCAATCTAAAAATTATCAACTCTTCAACGTCCAATAAAGATATGGGTATGGTTTTTTCATAAAAAAAAACATAATGATGTGTATTGTGCATTTATGAGAGTCAATTTATTTTATGGCTACATCTGATGAAACAACCCATAATGGCCACAAGGTGTTTCATCTTGGTTCCTATGAGCTGCGCTCGAACTTTACCAACCAGATTTTTGCATCAAATTAGTTCATTAAAAATTGAACAAGTCGATAAACCAGCGATTGGCCTTGTTCAGAATTTTGTATCCTTAGAATGGAATATGCATGAGCTATTGTTGCTGCTTTTCTGAGGACGGGTTTTTTTATCATATATTAAAATCTCATTTCGAAGTGCAAATTATCATTAGTACTTTCTAATATACTGAATTGACCAGTCAGTTTGTTATCAATTCCTTGATCGACTCTGTTCAGTTTGGCCTTTTGGTTTTTGTGGTGATTTTTGACATATTTTTCTGCTTTTGTGTTGATAAGCTACGAGGATTCGTTTGCCAGATTTTAAAGTTCAGCAACTACGATTCATGCTGTTGAACTCTACTGCCACAATGAGATGGTTAATTGTGCGCGTGCCCTAGTTTTGCTTTACCCAGGGAGGACAAAATCAGTTGGAACCCAGGTGGTAATGAAAGGTACACACTAGTAGATTGCAAATTTATTTCTAGGGTAGACTGCGCCACCAGTCCATCGACTCTTAGCAAAGTTTCATTTTGGTCCTCTAACTTTCAAGTTCAATGTCCGAGACTTTGAACCCTTTTCGCGCATCTTTACTATTAGACGACAAATTATTGGTTGCACCTAATATATGTGTAAAGACCTGACCCACTAGCAATAATAACTCGTTGGGTTTAAACCACAACCCAAAATGCTTAAGTTCAGTTATTATTACTAGTGTTCATGTCTCTTATATATCCAATCACAATTTCATTCTCATCCGATGTGGGACTATTGGGGTGTCACAATGTGTACATATTTGTATACTCGCTCTCCGCATCTTGCGGTTGGTGGGTCCTGCTTCCAATTGGTTTTGGTTGTGGGTTCCGCTTCTAATTGGTTTTGCTGGTGGATCCCGTTTACAACTGAATGCATTGGGAACTCGGAGGGGTCTTGGAGCGCTCCCTGCATCTCGCTCGGTGGGTCCCGCTTCTGATTGGTTGTGGGTCCCACTTCCAATTACTTTTGCCGGTGGGTCCCACTTCCAACTAGTTGTGGGTCCCGCATCCAATTAGTTTTCATTAAATGCTCCCCTTTTCCCATTAAATGCATTCATTTTGTTTCGTCTTTTCAGATATTAATGTGGTTTGATGTCGTTTGACTCTCTGTTGTTCTTGTTTGCTACTTTGCGATGAAAATGAGTTTAAAATTTTCGTATTTAATAAAGCCAAATATTGTGCTGAAGTATTTATAACCCTATATTAAATCTCATAATCTTATGACTACATGGCATGTTTTGCTTAATTTTCAAATTTGTGGGACTTGCATGTCAGTCTCTTTACTATCGATTTACAAGTTTTTGCTTAATTTCGCTGTGGGGCCTGCCTGTTAGTCTCATTTAACCTGTTCTTCTTCGCTAATTTGAATCGATTAAATGCTTTCAATTATTACGCTGCCCCCTATCGCTGCTTTGATCTCACCGCTGATCTCCTTTCGTGACGAAAAAATGGATTTGATTCATTTTCGCCTCTTTGTTCCCCTCCATTGTTGCCACTTTGTTATCGTCGTTGATCGCCCTCCCGATGGTAAAATGAATCTGATTCATTGTCGCCGCTTCGTTTCCGTCGCAGATCTCCCTTTTGACGGAAAAATGGATCTGATTCATTATTGCCACTTCGTTCCTGTCCATTGTCGCCTCTTCGTTCCTGTCCATGAACGGCTGAAACTATTTTTTTTTAAAAAAATAGTGATAAAAGATTCAAATTTCAAATTGAAAGTATTGATCTTACTCTTGATATTTAGTAGAATTTTCTATTAAAGTTTCACCTGATTTGGATTGTTTTACACTGTTGAACTTACAAACGTGCCACATCGGCCGTTAAAATAGTAATTTTTGAGACTCTTTGATCACTTGGTAAATAATGCCGAAAAATTATGAAATTTAGCTTTTTAAATAGTTCTAATAACATAGATCATGCCTTACGAAGCTGATCGTCGAATCGGATGTTCCATTATAAAAAACAACTTGCAAGCACAAAGATCTCCGTACTTTCGAAAGCACATGAGATGTACTCTAAATAATATTACATACATTGATTTTTCTTTGTGCGATTTTGTATGACCAGGGATACCTATTCCTCTGAAGAGACTTCTGTAATCTGGTTATTGTTATTTAAAAATGCGTAATTTCTATATAATTAATTTTAAAATACTGAAATCTATTTTCTTTTAATTACTATATTTTGTTGCTATTACTTCCTCATACTCTTCTTACATATCTAACTATTCCCACTGCTTCTTAGGTTTTCTAAATTGATCTGCTATTGCATTTGACTTGCTGGTGTTAAATCTTGATGCTCTAAAGCATCTTCTTCTAGCTTTAGTTTATTATTAAATGACAAAAATGAAATATCTGTATTTAAAGTTTGGATTTTTACATTAATTGGAGCAATAAATTAGAAGTTTGTTCTTATGTTTTATAATCCTATTCTTATGTATTCTGTATTTTTTTTTTTTCTCTGTTGCTGGAACTACTTTTCTGCCAATGTCTTTGTTTGCTCTGCTGCACCTGTGTTTTTCGAAAAAAAAATTTGTTGTTTGCTTTGCCACTTTTAATTTTAGCTATTATTGCTGCATTCTATCATCTGCTTTAATTTATTTTTTCCTCTATTCTTCTTTTTTTTATTAGTTGTACTTCTTTCTCTTCTTCTTATGAATTCCAATTTTTTTTTTACTGAACTGTTGCATATTCAGTATCTTTCAATTTCATTGTTGTTTATTCTTATATATTATAAATGGTGGTCTTAATTTAATGATATTGTAGTGTTGCTGCTTCTTCTTCTGTTTATTTTATCTCTTCCTTACATGGATTCCTAATCATATATTTTTTCCCTTCTCTCTTTTTGGTGATGGTTAGAAAATATCTGCATTTTGTCAAGAGATATTTTACTTATTGGTATGTACGAAGTATTTTCCTTAATAATTATTTGGTATATCTCTTTCGTTGTTAGGTTTGTTATACTTAGGTAGTCAAATTCATCATCTTTACAATTTAGTCTAATATTAAAAGATAAATTGTAATACCTGTATTTAAATAAATTTTATTTTAAAATGGTTTGCCTCTTTAATTTTGAAAATATGGATATCAATATTTAACTATACAGTATTTATAATTACATCTCTAACGAAACTTTAACTTCTTAATGTATGTGACATAAAATAAGCTTCTCTTTGATAACTTTAGCACAGGATTCTGAAGCATTTTTCTTATTGTAAATCTTAGATATATACTTGAACCAAGAATTTAAGTATCTATCAGCACGGGTCATATCCATCATGCCGTATCCTGTCAACAAGATACTGCCACGATGCAGTCCCGTGTCGATGGTACAATTCAAATTTTTTTTTTTTTTTTAATTTACTAAATAATTTTCTAAATAAAATTTAAAATATTTGAGAAAGATATATAATAAGTAATTAAAAAAATTTATTGCTAAAGAAAATAAATATTTCATGTCATTACATATATTTTTTGTGACCGGCACGGTTTGGCACGCACTTAAATCCTTGACTTGAACTAATTCTAAAATTAGAATTTTATATTGTAAATGAAATTTTTTTACCTTTATAGGTATTTAAAAATATAAATTTAATTTTATTATAAATCTTGACTTTAAATTTGAAAAGTACTAAGAAATCCTATAATTTGTTCCGTCTTATTTTTTAGAACAATTATTTTCTTTATGACATTTACATTTTATTCCCTATAATTTGTTCCTTTCTTATATGGATTGCTAATTATATATATTTCTCTTTTATTTTTTAGATGTTTGTGAAGAAATATCAAAAAAATTGTGGGGGAATATTTTCTTGTTGGTGCGAAGGTACTATTTTGTGCAAAAAAATATTTAGTTATAGAAATCATGTAAATAAATTTAAGATAGCAAAAAATATTTGAAATACTTAAGAAGAAAAGAATGAATTTCAACTAATAGAAAAATTAGTTTTTTTTTTTTTAGAAAAACCAGTAGTTAATTGTCCAGAAAAATGAAATATTAGTAGCCGAAGACTAAGTGTTGCAACAGTACACAAAATAGCTTAGAATACATAAATTGTAGAACTTAATAGTTTGAGAATAATTTCAAGATAAATAATAAAAGAATCATCATCACAAAAATCGAAATGAATAAAATAAAATAAAATAAAATTCAGCAGGAGCATCTAAGATTAAATAATGTTAAAAAAAAAAAAAAAAAAAAAAAAAAAAAACACATGCGAATCATAACTGATAAAAAAAAATAGACGCCATTAGCGTAAGCAACAGTAGTAGAAATTGGAGCAACATGTGGTAAAATATACAATAATGTGTTTCTTAGTATAATATATTTTGAATTTTATATGAAATAAAGTATAATTTATAAAATATCATTCTTTCCAATAATTGTAGTGGAGGCCAGCTGTAATTTTGGACTTTAGTAACTACTTGACATTGTCTGTTTGGCTATTCTGATTTTAGTGCAGCAGCAGGTCTTGATTTTTTTTAAATTTCTTCTCTGTATATTAATTATCCTGCTTCTTCCTCTTCCTTTCATTTTATTTTAATATGTTATTTACACTTTACATTACTTTTTAGTTATTTTAATATTGGTTTTGTGCTTTCCGTTACACTTTAATAACTTTTTCAAATTAAAGGACATATTATTTATTTACTTTCTTACATAATTAGCAATGACGACCGAAAAAAAAAAAAATATATGATTAAATATCAACCAAATTTTAAAGTGGGGTTGGAATTCTGGTATTTTTTCATGTATCAAATTTCGTGAATTCGTAATTCGTATCGATTATTGAAATTTTGTAACAAAAATATTAAATTAATTTTTTATTAAAAATTTATCTTTTTAACTGAAACTGGTACAATCATAAAAGAGGAAAAAAAAAATCAAAACATAAAAAATATGCGGATAAAATAAAATTCACTATTAAGAGAAGAATTAAACATGACTCTTCTTTTACAATAAAGCAGTTTTAATGAGAGTCATTTTTCTGAATCTATTTTATTTTTCACTCGTTTTTTATGAATCAGAAGACTTTTTTTTTTAGAACGCATTTGTGTACAGATGCATCTAAAATAGTGAACATATTAATATGCCATATAGGTGTGGCTAACCATCAGGTGTGGCTAATTATTATTATAAAATAAAATAATAGCATTATAGTTTACATCAAAATATATTCAAATCCTAGTTTAATTAAATTTATACTCTAATTAATATTTAAATTTTGATAAATTTATTTATAATAAATTTAAATATTTATCTTAATCTAATTTGAATTCAATACGAATCTAACCAAATCTTAATGCTTGGGCAAGAAAACTCGGATGACAATTACAGAATAATTATAATCATTTATCTCTTTGAACAACTGATAAATAAGCTATTAAGGTAATATTTCCAACTATATTTTTTTTTGAAATAATAAAATAAATAACATGCTATCATTCTCTTAAAAAAAAAAATTAATTAATTAATACTTACTATTCACAAGATGCGTGCATGTATGTCCTCTAAAACTTGCAATTTGTATGGTAATCTCTCAAAATTAAAATTATATGCGGACTGCTGTGCTCCTAGAGAAAACTCCAACCTACTTAATTATTAGGTTAATGCTAAGTATACATTTATTTTTGGGTGTATATCTTATACTCCATCTATCTAAGAGTGGGATAAATTTCATCCATCACTTCGAAATAATGGATGGAGAAAACTTCATCCTTAGATGGGTGGGTGTAAGATGTCCATCCATTTTTGGATGTATATCTAGCATTTCTCTTATTATTAAGAGGGTAAATGCTAAGTGTACACCCAATTTTGAATGTATATTTTACACCCCATTAATTCTAAGATAGGATAAATTTTGTTCATTATTTTAAAGTGATGGATGAAAAAGTCTCCACTCTTGAATTGATGGAGTGTAAGATCTATATCAAATTTTAAATGTAGAGATGGCAGAGCTCTGTTAAGAGTTCCCAACTAAGAATGTCAGAAGCAATATTAAATGAAAATCAATATTTTTATAATTCGTACAATGAAATAAAGATTGACAATTGATCCATCAAAGCTAAACTTTAGTCTTATTAAAATATTAAATGATTGAAGCTAATGAACCATTTAGTTTTATTAAAAAAAAAATTTCAATCTAATGTTTTTTTTTTTAAAAAAAATTCAATTTAAACTTATTTGGATAGATAAAAAAAAAATAACTTAGTAATATTTATTTAAATTTATGTATTAATAAAAAGAGGAAATTTAATATTACTAAAAATAAATATAATATAAAATAATATAATTATATATTAAATATAAATAAATATAATAATAATAATATTATTATTATTATTTTATTATACACTCAATATGATTAAACATCTAATATCACTAAACATTAGACATAAAATTAACATGATTAAAAATAATATGACTATATATATTTAATATAATTAATTATCCGATATAATTACATATTTGATGTAATAATTAATATGACTAAAAAATTAATATAATATAAAAATAATATAATTATATATTATATAAATATAAAATTGATATAATTATATATTATATATAGAGTGCTTTGGAAAGTGAGAGAAGAAATTTTTTTTTCTAATTAACATATAAACTTATATAAATAATATATATATTTTTTAATCCATTGAAATAAGACTAGATTAAAAAAAATGTTAAAAAGAAGATTAGAGTGGAATTATTTTTTTTCAATAAAATTAGAAATTAGAAATTAGATAGTACATGTGGCATTAGTTCAGGGACTGGCGTGCAAAAGGTCACCTAAAAAAGAAAAGGAAAAAAATCCCAGCGTAATTATTGGAGCAACAGCACAAAGTAATTGGAGCAATCACCCACTGCAGGGCATCCCCTTATCCTCTGCTTTACTGTAGTAGAAGAAGCACATTGCACCACGCGCGATGGCGGAGGGGATGGCATTCGACTTGGTGACGGGAGTGGTCGGCAAGCTGGGCTCCGCTCTCTGGGACGAAATCGGACTGCTGCGGAGCTTCAAGGACGATGCAGACGACCTCAGAAGCAACTTCTCGGCGATCCAAGCGGTGCTTCTCGACGCCGAGGAGAGAAGCAGCGTTGAGATCAAGGAGAGCCACGCTTTGTGTGACTGGCTGGCCAAACTCAAGGACGCCGCTTACGACGCCGACGACCTGCTGGACGTGATCCGGACGGAAGCGCTCCTCCGGAAACAACAGCATAAGCTGCAGAATCAAAACCAGCCAACTGAAAAGGTACGCGGATTTCTGACCCACGCTAATCCGATGCATCTGAAGTTTAAGCTCAAGATGGCACACAGGATGAAAGAGCTCAGAAAAAAGATCGATAAGATCGCGAAACAGAGGCATGATTTTGGTCTCGTCGAAGCTGGCCCTCGCCGACAGGCTGAGTTCAAGCGCCCTGAGACAACAATCTCGGTCATCGACGAAAAGGAAATAGTTGGGAGAGATCATGATAAAGAGGAAATTGTGAAGTTACTGCTAGAGACGGGCGGCGATCACGACGTGTCGGTCATTTCGATCGTGGGATTGGGGGGTTTGGGGAAGACGACGCTCGCTCAGCTGGCCTTCAACGACGGGCGGGTTAAGGGCGAGCAGCGCTTTGATCTACGGGTGTGGGTCTGCGTGTCTACCGATTTTGACATGAAGACCATTGCAAAGGCGGTGACATATGTAGCTGAAAAGAAGTGTGTTGAACTTGATAACCCGGAGGCCGTTGCGAGGTACCTTGTCGAGATCTTTGGCCAGCATAGATTTTTGCTGGTGCTGGATGATGTATGGAACGAAGATCCGGGTAAGTGGAGAAAATTGAAGGTTATATTTAAGGACGGCAAGAAGGGAAGCAAAATCTTAGTAACCACACGAAGCGAAAAGGTGGCCGAGATAATGAAAACAACTGAACAAGCACACATCCTGAAAGGCTTATCAGAAGGTGATTGTTGGGAATTGTTCAGACGACTAGCCTTCAAGGAAGGGGAAGAGAACGGCTATCCGAGTTTGGTCTCAATTGGAAAGCAGATTGTGAAGAAGTGCGGCGGTGTGCCATTAGCAGCGAATGCTTTAGGAAGTATGATGCGCTTTAAGAGCAGGACGGAGGATGCATGGTCCGCTATTAGAGATAGCGAAATATGGAAGTTGGAACAAGAGAAAACGATTTTATCATTACTGAAATGGAGTTACATTCAGATGCCGTCAGCTTTGAAACGGTGCTTTACTTATTGCTCCATATTCCCCAAAGACAGCAAGATTGACAAGGATGACTTGATCCAGCAATGGATTGCTTTAGGTTTCATTTCATCGCGTGACACAACCACTTCGATGGAAGATATTGGAAATGAGTACTTTGATGAACTATTATGGAGGTCTTTTCTTCAACTAACATATATAGGAGGGGATATATATACCTGCCAGATGCATGATTTAGTGCACGACCTCGCTCAATCCGTAGCAAGTAAAGAAGTTGCTGTTATAGTTGGAGAAGAGCCAACAAGGATCCTAGAAGGTTGCCGCTATGCATCAATATGCGATCGTTCCATGCCACAGGTTCCAACCGCAGTAGTGCAGAGGTTGCGAGCTCTCCGATTTAGGGAATCTGCTTCACTTACGACTTTTTATAGTGAGGCAAAATGCTTACGCATGTTGGATTTGCATAATTCCGGAATTTCTATGCTGCCAAGCTCAATCGGTAAGTTGAAGCTCTTAAGATACCTCAACCTTTCGTCCACCAATATAAAGGAATTGCCTGAATCAATTACCGGCCTCTGCAACTTGCAAACCTTGAATCTTTCACGGTGCTACAGGATTAGTACCTTACCCAAATCTCTAGGAAGTCTTGCGAATTTGCAGATTTTAGATTTAACCGGCTGTCATTCTCTGAGATTACTTGACTCAGTCAGCAACCTTCAGAATTTGTACAAACTGAATTTGAGTTTTTGCGAAGAGTTGAGATCACTTGAACCTATATGTCACCTTAAAAACCTACATGACTTAAACCTATCATATTTAAAAAATTTGCGGGCATTACCTGAATCCATTGGAAACCTTAAAAACTTGCGTATTCTGTATCTTTCGGAGTGCTGTTATCTACTATCATTACCCTCATCGTCAAGTGATCTTCAGCATTTAGAGAAACTAAATATTAGTGGTTGTTGCCAATTATGTGAGCTGCCTAAAATGATCCAAAAGCTGACCAAACTCAGAGAATTGTTAAACAAGGATTGCTTGGAATTGAAGGGCATGCCCAGAGGGATCGGCAAGTTAGTTAGCTTGTCGGAATTGTCCCTTTTTGTCGTCGGCAAGCAAGGCAGCATCGAGCATTGTGCTAGCATTTCTGAGCTAAAGCAACTTAATAACCTTGTCGGCGAGCTGGGGATCAAAGGTCTCGAAAATGTAACGAATCCAGCTGATGCCAAGGCTGCAAATTTGATTGAGAAGAACCTGCGGTCTTTGAAGTTGAGATGGAATGTTTTAAGTGCGGTCGAAGACATGGACACCGTACAACCGGCGGAAGAGATGGATGCCGTGCTAGAGAATCTTCAACCACATCAAAATTTAAGGGAATTGGTAATAGAAGGCTATGCAGGCGGGAAGTTTCCTAGCTGGATGATGAATAGGATTGACTCGTGCCTTCCAAATCTTGTTAAAATCAAACTTGTGAATATACCCAGATGCAGCTCACTCCCGCCGCTGGGGCTACTTCCTGTTCTTAAAGAATTAATTATAAGAAATATGGCCGCGATAACAAATTTGGGCGTAGAATTTGATGGAGATAGCCATATTAATGAAAGTGCAAATAAGTTCCCTGCGCTGATGAGACTTCACTTGTCCGACATGCCGGTGCTGCGAGAATGGGTGCCGGTGGATGACGAAGAAGGCAGGCGAGAGCGAGTTCCTATTTTTCTGCGTCTCACTGAATTGTGGATAGAGGATTGCCCTCAATTGAGGCCGGAGCCTTGCCTCCCGGCATCGGTTGAGGATCTGACCATTTCCAGAACAAGCGAAGAGAATCTATCATTAATTCTTGAACGTGCGACGATGGATAGTGAGACGCCACTTGATGATGGTGATGGCGCCGTATCACTACAACTACCGAATGAGGGACTGAGGCTGGGGCAACTAACAATAAGAGAATGTCAACAGATAACTTGTTTGCCCGAGAGCTTGCGGAGTCTCACGTCCCTCCAGAGCCTGACAATAGAGGATTGTGAAGATCTTGAGAGAATTGAAGATTGGCTCGGGGAGCTCATCAAGCTGAAGGGCTTGAACATCAGTAGGTGCAGCAGTCTCCGGTACTTGCCTGTCCACAAGATGACCACACTAAGTCGGTTATCTATTGAGGATTGCCCGCTGTTGTTCAATGCAGGCGGAGATGTCCGAGTTAATGAAAGGTAATTAATTAATTTGGAACTCTAACTACTCTTTAATTTCCTGGCTAGCACCTTAATATTCCTCTTTCTTTTTATTTTTATTCTTATTTTTATAATACGTATGGAAAAATTTTGATTAGCCCCGCCCCCACATGGTTTAGTACATTTTCTGTTTGTTATGAAATATTTTAATTTGCTATTTTATTTTTTTATATTTATTTTATCATAAGAATTTACTATCAATAGAATAGTGAAGTGCTAAAATATATGAGTTTGAGGATAGTAAAATAATATAATTTACAAACCACTAAGTGGTATATATATATATATATATATATATCATTTTACTATTTCATTGTTTATAAAATTTAGCACTTTAGTACTCTATTCTACTTGACGGCAGATTTTAACGATGACGCAAAAAAAAAAAAAAAAAAATCATAAAACTTAAGATGAAACTATTAAAAACACAAGGCGGTAAAGTAAAAATGACTTAAATCATTAAGGGGTCTAATTAAAAACTTTCCTTCTAGATAAACCTTGATAGTATATCTATAGAGATACATACTTACTACAATATAAATTACAAATCATTTGCTATTCACAATCTCTAATCCCGATTTTGATTTCTAACTTACTACTTATATATTTGTGATATTTTGTTTAATTTATACTCTAAGTGGTAATAATTTTTAACATTAGTTTTACCATCATATTCTTCTTCCTTCATGTTTAGATATACTAAATTTTTACTAAATAGAATATTTTATTTGTACAAATAGTTCATAGATTATATGAGGGAATTATCTTTTCACAAATTTTATAATAATAACTACTTTACTAATTTGCACAATTGAAATAATGGCAGCTTACTGCTGCACAATTTAAAAATCACATTTCAATGTCAACTATGTAAAAGTGTAATTACAATATTCGAAAATATGATTGGTTGCTTGAAAATATTTACAGGTGAATCTCTTGCACGCTTATAGACTAATTAATAAAATTTTAATTTTTTCTTAATTTGTTGCAATTTGAAATGCCGAGAAAATTGCATTTGAAAAATATATGGTATTTATGAGGTAACTTTTTTCGATCACATTGCTAATAGACTATTCTGAGTCAGGAGATATTTTACTTAGTGAGTTTTTATTTTTTCGTGTCTCACTCAATTGAGTTTATATGAATACCCTCAATTCAGGCCGGAGCCTTGCCTCCCGACATCCGTTGAACAACTGTTCATTATCGGAATGAGCAAAGAGTTCCTATCGTTAATTCTTAAACACCCGACGATTGATAGTGAGACGCCACATGATGATGGCGATGCTGTATCACTCCAACAACCAAATATGGTGCTGCGGCATCTATCAATAGAAAAATGTCAACATCTAACTTATTTGCCCGAGGGCTTGCGGAGTTTCATGTCCCTCGAGTACCTGAGAATAGAGGATTGCGGAGATCTTGAGAGAATTGAAGATTGGCTCGGGGAGCTCACCAAGCTAGCTTATTTGAATATCTGGAATTGCCGGAGTCTCCGCTACTTGCCTGCCCACAAGATGACCACACTTCAGTATTTATATATTCGTGGTTGCCCGCTGTTGTTCAATACAGACGGACAATTTGTCGACACCAATGTCGATCACATCGGAGAAGTCTATGTTAATGGAAGGTAATTATTTTGAAACTCTGACTAGGCATTAATTAGCTGGCTAGTACCTTAATATGATCTCCTGTAGCTAGCATATACATCTCTTTCTTTTTATTTTTATTTTTAATTTCTTTTTCGAATGCAAAAATTCAATTAGCCCCGCCCTCATGTGGTTCAGTGCATTTTCATTTGCTATGAAATATTTCACTTCGCTATTTTATAGTTTTCTTTTTATTTTGTTGTAAGAATCTGCTACCAAAAAAATATTAAAGTACTAAAATTTATGAATTATAGAATAGTAAAATAATATATTTTACAAATCACAAAATGACTATGTGAAAAAATATATAATTTATATGTAGGCAACCATGATTCATAAAATATTGTATTATTTTACTATCTCATGGTTTACAAATTTTAACACTTTGATATTCCACTTTAGGAAAGGTTCTTAATTACTATAATACCAAAAAAAAATCACAAAATTTTTAAATAAAACTAATTAAAACACAGGACGGTAAAATAAAAATAAATTAAATCAGGAAAGAGGCGAATTTAAGTTTTTCCTCTCCGGATAAAACTCTGGTAGCACACCTACAGTGATACATACTTAATGTAACATGAGTTACAACCCATTTACTATTCACAATCTTCAATCCCCACCTTCTGGAGCAATTGATTTTGATTTCTACTTCCCATTTATGTATTTGTGAGATTTTGTTTAATTTGTATTTTGAGTGATTATAATTTTAACGATTAATTTTATTTTGTTCTTATTTCTTTCTGTTTAGATATGCTAAATTGATATTGAACAATTTTTTTTTTTTTTTGTACAAGTAGTTTTAGATTACACGAGGGAATGATTTTTTCGCAAATTTTGCAACAATAGCAACTTTACGGATCATCTGTTTTGCACAATTGGAGTAACAACAACTTGCTGTTGTACAATCTAAAAATCACATCTTAATATAAATTACGTAAAAGTGTAGTTAAGATATTCGCAAATATGATTGGTTGTCTTAAAATATTTACAAGTGATCTCTTGCATGTATGTAGACTAATTAATGGAATTTCAACTTTTTTTTTTTTTTAATTTGTAGCGATTTGGAATGCTGAAACTTTTCTACTAGAAAGATAATATAGTATTTACAAAGTAATGTTTATCAGTCGCATTGCTTATCAGTCACGTTGCTTATATACTATTTAAGTCATGAAATATTTTTCTTTGCAAACTGAAATCAGGTATCTTATTATGCATGATTAGAAAGTCTGAACAAGATGTACAGTATGCGCTGTACGAACGCCAGATAAAAAATTTACTATTTTGTGTTGTTGTGGTGCAGGAATTATAAATACAGGAAACAAGAGTAGGTGAGCTCGTTAGAGGATGAGAAGAAGAGTTGGACGAGATGTTGGAGGAGATTGGATTGGTTAGCAAGAAGAGCATAACCATATGTACCTATTGTTTGGAGGTAAAAAGGTATTATATGTACTATACTGCACTTTAAAAGCGAGTACCCAAACTTTACAAATTTCAATATTAATTCGTAAGACTTGTATATACTTCTTTTGATATAAGAAATTTTTTTAGAAAGATTTCTTTAGAAAAAATTCTTTAGAAACTAATTTTGATATAAGATTTTTTTTTTTTTTTTTTTTTTTTTTTTTTCATCCCTTAGAGATCTTGCTGTCTCACCCATATTGCTAAATTCAGTTTCCAGTTGAATGAAGCGGGTAGCTTATTTTAAACTTACAGCTTGCTGCTAAAATCAGTTGCTTCATTTACTTTGTTTCTTTTTTTTTTTTTTTTGCATCTGCTTAGCTAGGTTGTCTAATGGTTCTTATTAAGGTTTCGTTCGTCTCCCTTTTTTTTTTTATGTTTCATGATTTAACATCAGTTGATGTATTTCTCCTCTTTCTCTTCTTACTAATTGTTTATATTTATACACTGTTGCTGGCAATCTTCTTGGTCATTGGTCTGCGGAGCTTAGTAGTTCTCTTCTTTATGCCTGTGATATTAGAACCTGATCTGTGAAGAAAGTTTATTTGCCTTCATTTCCTGGGAATCTTTATGATTTGATACCAGTTCTCTTGAGTGCTGGGTGTCATTCCTTTTTAGTGCATATTTATGTGTATGTCCTCATGAAAATTTTTATGGTGAATGCTGAAGGGAAGTTAAGATATTTGTTAGAGAAAATGCTCATTTGAAGAGGTAATTATTATGCTGTCAAACCACCCAGATAGTCCGTCAAAGCCGAGACCTAGTGCCTGAGGAATTAAATGAGTGCTTAGGACTAAAGGTTAATATGAAACTTATCTGTATCTTGTTTCTTCTATTAAGTATGTTAGTTATATTATCATGCCGTGAAACTGTTGTAAGATAGTTCCCTTTTTCTAAAGATTCCTTTAGCAAAGATGTGGCTAATTAAGTATTTGACATTTGATAATGCAATTTATTGTATCCGTTTAATTTTGTGCATAGAGATTGAGGAAGCCTATAGACTGTCAAAGGGTCATTGGTTGTGAGATCATTTTATCTTCTTGTCTGTTGGAACATTAGTTTTGAGGACCTATGTTTTGTGAACAATTTATCCAAATCCAAGGGTAGGCTTAAGAGGGAGAAACAACAAAGGTAGGCTTAAGAGGGAGAAACAACAAAAGTGTCATGTACACTACCTATTCAATTGCTCAGATAGTCTAGGTTTCTGTGCACACTTCAGGAACTCTTTAGAAAACATCTCCTCAACACCCATTTAGAAGCTTATTCTCAATATTAATTTTGTTTCAAATCTCATCTTAGCATCCATTCATTGTAAGGACTAATTTGCTGGAATAGGTTTTGGTATCCTACCTAGTTCCATAACATTTTGATTCTGGTGGTTGTAGCAGGGTAAATTTGTATTTATCTGATCAACTTATCATGACACATTACTTCTCTTTGCTTTTTTTTTCCTTTTTTTTTTTTTTTTTTGGATAAAGGCCTTCCCATGCTTGTATGCAAGAGATTATTACTGGATTGCTTATGAATATGAGAGAAGACTGATGTTTATCCTTGGAATTTGTTGTTTGTCCTGATTAAATAATATGAAGTACATCTCTGTTTTTACGTTGATTTGATATTTATATAACAGGAAGGACGAATGAGAGGTCAAGCATTTGTGACTTTTCCATCTGTCGATCTTGCTCAGCATGCATTGGTTTGTCTATCTTTGAGGCTAAAAATTATTTTTTAAATTTTTAACGGCCGCTGAAAATTAAGTTATAAACTATTTGCAAAATTAAGTTCATGTACGATTTTACTTGTTTTTTTATTACCTGGGCGTATTTTGGAAATATGTTGCCAAGAAAAGCATCTGCTTTGATGCTTTGGAGGGCCCACAAATTTCAAAAGCACTTAAGTGCTTCCCTCAAATGTTTCAAATGATGATAGGAACTGCCATAGGAGAAGCATAATGCCGGAGAGGCATTCTTCTCTGTTATAGTTCCCCTACCATCATGTAGCATTTGAGGGGAGCTCTCAAGCGCTTTTGGAATTTTTTTGGCGGCCCTCGAAGCATGTTCCAAAATAGGCCTTACTCTGCGAAGCAGCTCTATTTCTACCCTGAACTATTTTACCTGAAGTTATTTTTGGGGAAAAAAAAGAAGTAAAAAAGACTGGCTCGAAAGTGGGAAGCGAAGAATCTGCTTTTATTACTCTACAAAACTTTAAATATGATGAGTCTGTTTACTCTGCAATACTTTAAATATGATAATTCTGTTCTTCCTTTTTAATCTTTTATTTTATTTTAGAATAATGAGCATTGTTCATAATAATCAATTACTCTCTTTTGCAGAATCTGGTTAATGGATATGTATTTAAAGGCAAGCCGATGATCATCCAGTTTGGTCGCAATCTTGTTGCTGGCAAAGCTACCTAAATGGGGATTTAGATGTAGACCATGGGTACCTTGGGATGGAAATTTTGATCAATCTAAAAATTATCAACTCTTCAACGTCCAATAAAGATATGGGTATGGTTTTTTCATAAAAAAAAAAAAACATAATGATGTGTATAGTGTGCATTTATGAGAGTCAATTTATTTTATGGGCACTTCTGATGAAACACCCATAATGGCCACAAGGTGTTTCATCTAGGTTCCTATGAGCTGCGCTCGAACTTTAACTACCAGATTTTTGCATCAAATTAGTTCATTAAAAATTGAACAAGTCGATAAACCAGCGATTGGCCTTGTTCAGGATTTTGTATCCTCAGAATGGAATATGCATGAGCTATTGTTGCTGCTTTTCTGAGGAAGGGTTTTTTTATCATATATTAAAATCTCATTTCGAAGTGCAAATTATCATTAGTACTTTCTAATATGCTGAATTGACCAGTCAGTTTTGTTATCAATTCCTTGATCGACTCTGTTCAGTTTGGCCTTTTGGTTTTTGTGGTGATTTTTGACATATTTTTCTGCTTTTGTGTTGATAAGCTACGAGGACTCGTTTGCCAGATTTTAAAGTTCAGCAACTACGATTCATGCTGTGGAACTCTACTGCCGCAATGAGATGGTTAATTGTGCGCGTGCCCTAGTTTTGCTTTACCCAGGGAAGACAAAATCAGTTGGAACCCAGGTGGTAATGAAAGGTACTCACTAGTAGATTGCAAATTTATTTCTAGGGTAGACTGCGCCACCAGTCCATCGACTCTTAGCGAAGTTTCATTTTGGTCCTCTAACTTTCAAGTTCAATGTCCAAGACTTTGAACCCTTTTCGCGCATCTTTACTATTAGACGACAAATTATTGGTTGCACCTAATATATGTGTAAAGACCTGACCCACTAGCAATAATAACTCGTTGGGTTTAAACCATAACTCAAAATGCTTAAGTCCAGTTATTATTACTAGTGTTCATGTCTCTTATATATTCAATCACAATTCCATTCTCATCCGATGTGAGATTATTGGGGTGTCACAATGTGTACATATTTGTATACTCGCTCTCCGCATCTTGCGGTTGGTGAGTCCTGCTTCCAATTGGTTTTGGTTGTGGGTTCCGCTTCTAATTGGTTTTGCTGGTGGATCCCGTTTACAACTGAATGCATTGGGAACTCGGAGGGGTCTTGGAGCGCTCCCTGCATCTCGCTCGGTGGGTCCCGCTTCTGATTGGTTGTGGGTCCCACTTCCAATTACTTTTGCCGGTGGGTCCCACTTCCAACTAGTTGTGGGTCCCGCATCCAATTAGTTTTCATTAAATGCTCCCCTTTTCCCATTAAATGCATTCATTTTGTTTCGTCTTTTCAGATATTAATGTGGTTTGATGTCGTTTGACTCTCTGTTGTTCTTGTTTGCTACTTTGCGATGAAAATGAGTTTAAAATTTTCGTATTTAATAAAGCCAAATATTGTGCTGAAGTATTTATAACCCTATATTAAATCTCATAATCTTATGACTACATGCCATGTTTTGCTTAATTTTCAAATTTGTGGGACTTGCATGTCAGTCTCTTTACTATCGATTTATAGGTTTTTGCTTAATTTCGCTGTGGGGCCTGCCTGTCAGTCTCATTTAACCTGCTCTTCTTCGCTAATTTGAATCGATTAAATGCTTTCAATCTGTACGCTGCCCCCTATCGCTGCTTTGATCTCACCGCTGATCTCCTTTCGTGACGAAAAAATGGATTTGATTCATTTTCGCCTCTTTGTTCCCCTCCATTGTTGCCACTTTGTTATCGTCGTTGATCGCCCTCCCGATGGTAAAATGAATCTGATTCATTGTCGCCGCTTCGTTTCCGTCGCAGATCTCCCTTTTGACGGAAAAATAGATCTGATTCATTATTGTCATTTCGTTCCTGGCCATTGTCGCCTCTTCGTTCCTGTCCATGAACGGCTGAAACTATTTTTTTTTAAAAAAAATAGTGATAAAAGATTCAAATTTCAAATCGAAAGTATTGATCTTACTCTTGATGTTTAGTAGAATTTTCTATTAAAGTTTCACCCGATTTGGATTGTTTTACATCGTTGAACTTACAAACGTACCATATCGGCCGTTAAAATAGTGATTTTTGAGTCCCCTTAATCACTTGGTAAATAATACCGAAAAATTATAAAATTTAGTTTCTAAATAGTTCTAATAGCATAGATCATGCTTTACGAAGCCGATCGTCGAATCGGATGTTCTATCATTGAAAACAACTTGCAAGCATACAGGCCTCCGTACTTTCGAAAGCACATGAGATGTACTCTAAATAATATTACATACATTGTTTTTTTTTTTGTGCGATTTTGTATGACCAGGGATACCTATTCCTCTGAAGAGAGGTTATTGTTATTTAAAAATGCGTAATTTCTATATAATTAATTTTAAAATACTGAAATCTATTTTCTTTTAATTACTATATTTTGTTCCTATTACTTCCTCATTACATTATCTAACTATTCCCACTGCTTCTTAGGTTTTCTAAATTGATCTGCTATTGCATTTGACTTGCTGGTGTTAAATCTTGATGCTCTAAAGCATCTTCTTCTAGCTTTAGTTTAGTATTAAACGACAAAAATTAAATACCTGTATTTATAGTTTGGATTTTTACCTTAATTGGAGCAATAAATTAGAAGTTTGTTCTTATGTTTTATAATCCTATTCTTATGTATTCTGTATTTTTTTTTTTTTCTCTGTTGCTGGAACTACTTTTCTGCTAATGTCTTTGTTTGCTCTGCTGCACCTGTGTTTTTTTTTAAAAAAAATTGTTGTTTGCTTTGCCACTTTTAATTTTAGCTATTATTGCTGCATTCTATCATCTGCTTTAATTTATTTTTTCCCCTATTCTTCTTTTTTTTATTAATTGTACTTCTTTCTCTTCTTCTTATGAATTCCAAATTTTTTTTTACCGAACTGTTGCATATTCATTATCTTTCAATTTCATTATTGTTTATTCTTATATATTATAAATGGTGGTTTTGATTTAATGATATTGTAGTGTTGCTGCTTCTTCTTCTGTTTATTTTATCTCTTCCTTACTAATTCTAAAAATCTTTAAATTAATTTCTAAATTGTAATTCTAAATTTTTTTTAATTAAACTCTTTAAATTAATGATTAAATTGTAATTTTAAAACTCTTTAAATTAATGTGTAAGTTGTAATTCTACATTTTTTTAATTTAAACTTTTTAAATTAATGTCTAAATTGTAATTCTAATATTTTTTAAAGTAATGACTAAATTAATGGCTAAATTAGTGGAAGATATTTTAATTATTATTTTTTTATTTTGTGATGTTTAATTACGAAAATATTTTTTTTTATAAAGTTACCTATTAATGTTTAATAAATAAAATTATTTTTTTATTTTTTTTTAATAATTAACGATTAAGAATATTTTTATTATTTATAAAAAAAAAAGTATCATAGTATTTCTTTTTTCTTTATGGCATTTTTAAAAAAAAAATGACTGCTGATTACGGATAATATTTATTTATTGTCTAACCGTATAGTAAAAATAAAAAATAGGACTGAAGTTCTACCGGTGATGTTTTTTTTTTTTTTGTTTTTTTTTTTCTTTTGTAATACTCCTTTATATATATTTTTATTAATTTACTGTAGTGCGCTGCACATGAACTGCTATTGCCTCTATTTATATACTGCAGCTAAGTTATTTTAATTTGATTATTTTATAATTTTGCAAAACTATCGCTACTATTTATTTTGATCGAAAAATTATTTGCATTTAATTTTGGTTGAATGAAAACAAATTGTCAATATTTTTTTCTCCTCTCTTTCTATTTAACCGGGTGCTTATAAAGATATACAATAATAAAAAGAAAAGTTGGGTGTAGTGACAAAAGAGATGCAGTAAAATCATATTTATAAAATTAATTATTGAATATCTAATTAAACTCTAGGTTGCAAAAGGCTTGAGTTTCAGTAATAATTAATTTTGTTTAATTAGAATTTAATTCATTAGCAGTGAATTTACTGTTAATTTTTTTTTTATTTGTTTTTGCACAATCGTCCACCGCAAGCAATGCAGGGGTGTCTTAACTAATTTACCTTATAATTATACTTTTCTTTTTGTATCTTTATTTTTACATTTGTAAAAAAATTATTTTATAAATAAAAATATTTTACTTTTTTATAAATGATCTAAAATAATTTCTTGTATAAACCAATAAATTTATGATGCACAATCATACTAATAGCATTTTTTAGAGTATCATCCACGCCTCCCATGCCGAGGACAGGGCAGAACGGGGACATTACGATCAGCTGTGCTCGATCCGGACACGTCGGCAGTACTCAGCAGCAGCCGTATCAGGTCCTCCTTCTCCTTGTCTGGTATGATTTTTTCAATTAAAAAAAATATAATGATGCGTATAGTGTGTATTTATGGGAGGGCTTATGATGAAACACCCATATTGGGCTCAGGATTTTGTATTCTCTGAACGGAATATGTTTGAACGGAATATGTTTGAACTATTATTGCTGCTTTTCTGAGCAAAATTTTTTAACATACATTACAACTTTATAAGCTCTAATTATCATCAACATTTTCTAATTTGTTGAATTGATCCGTCAGTTTGGCTAACTATTGTTATAAATTGCTTGATCGAGTCTATTAGTGTTGCATAAAGTGAATCCACTTACTACTGAAATTGTATTACTTTCCTGACTCTGTTCAGTTTAGTTTGGTCTTTAGTTTTTGTAGTGATTTTTGACATATTTTTTTAAAACTTGATTTTAGATTAAGATTTTAAATTTTAATTTTAAATATTGATTTAAATTTATATTTAGATTTTAAATTTAATATTTTTAAATTAAATTTAAATATTAGTTTAGGCACTGACATGATGGGATTTAATGCAAGTGAAAAAAAATAAAAAGTGAAAAAGTTTGGAAACCAAGGGTGGAATTACTAAATAAAATAAAATTTTAAAATTTAAATTATATTTAGGTATTGAGCGGATTTCAATCGTGTGAAATGTAACCAATTGACATGGGTAAATCCTTATGGTAGGGTGGGTGCACGCTAAAATTTCTCACGAGAAAAGAAAAAGGCAAAAGCGAAATAAGAATAAAGGTAATAAAAACACTGGGCCCTCTTTATTTAATTTCTTTCCTCACGTCACGCTAAAATTCTTCGAAAGTTCAAAAAAGAAAAGAAAAAGAAGTAATATATAAATATTAAAACTGTAATAAAGTACTTTATCACTTACCTCATATTTTATTACATATAATTTATGCTACAAAAAATTATGAACACCACACGAGATTTAATAAATTTTTGAATCATATTTATTTTGGGAGGAAAAGAAGAAAAGAATAAAATAAAGCTGAATTTTTTCTTGAGTTAGGAAGAAGAAAAGATTTTTTTTTAAAAAAAAGCAAACTATTTTCATGAACAAGGGAAATAAGAAAATGATAAAAAAAAAAAAAAACTAAATATTTTCATGAGCTATAGAGAGGAGAAGAATAAGAAAAAGCTAAAAAAATTTCGTGAGCAAGGGGAAGAAGAAATGAATAAGAACAAACAAATTTTTTTCAGGAGCAAGGAAAAGAAGTAAAGAATAATAAAGTTGAATGCTTTCATGAAACAAGGGAAAGAAGAAAAGAATAAAACAAAGCAGGTCAAAAAAGAATAAAAGAATAAAAATAAAGTAAGCACTTGGGATATATGCATATGTGCTAATTAATATTCACATTACTTTTATTCCCTGTAGGAGTTGTATAGAGAAAAATAACATACAACTGCACCTAAGAAGTTGCACTCACGAAGCACCATGGCGGAGGGGATGGCATTCGACTTGGTGACGGGAGTGCTCGGCAAGCTGGGCTCCGCTCTCTGGGACGAAATCGGACTGCTGCGGAGCTTCAAGGACGATGCAAAGGATCTCGAAAGACAACTTGAGAAGATCCAAGCGGTGCTTCTCGACGCCGAGGAGAGAAGCAGCGTTGAGATCGAGGAGACCCGCACTCTGCGCATCTGGCTGAGAGAACTGAAGGGTGCCGCTTACGACATCGACGACCTGCTGGACGAGATCCAGACGCAAGCGCTCCTCCGAAAACAACAGCGCGAGGTGCAGAATCAAAATCAGCTAGCCAAAAAGGTATGTGCTCAATTCCTGTCATGCGCTAATCCGATGTATCTGAAGTTTAAGTTCAAGATGGCACGTAGAATGAAAGAGCTCAGACAAAAGATCGATAAGATCGCGAAACAGAGGCATGATTTTGGTCTCGTCGAAGCTGGCCCTTGCCAACAGGCTGAGTTCAAGCGCCCTGAGACAACAATCTCGGTCATCGACGAAAAGGAAATAGTTGGGAGAGATGATGATAAAGAGGAAATTGTGAAGCTTCTGCTAGAGACTAACGGCGATCACGATGTGTCGGTCATTTCGATCGTGGGATTGGGGGGTTTGGGGAAGACGACGCTCGCTCAGCTGGCCTTCAACGACGGGCGGGTTAAGGGCGAGCAGCGCTTCGATCTACGGGTGTGGGTCTGCGTGTCTACCGATTTTGACATGAAGACCATTGCAAAGGCGGTGACATATGTAGCTGAAAAGAAGTGTGTTGAACTTGATAACCCGGAGGCCGTTGCGAGGTACCTTGTCGAGATCTTTAGCCAGCATAGATTTTTGCTGGTGCTGGATGACATATGGAACGAAGATCCGGGTAAGTGGAAAAAATTGAAGGTTATATTTAAGGACGGCAAGAAGGGAAGCAAAATCTTAGTAACCACACGAAGCGAAAAGGTGGCCGAGATAATGAAAACAACTGAACAACCACACATCCTGAAAGGCTTATCAGAAGGTGATTGTTGGGAATTGTTCAGACGACTAGCCTTCAAGGAAGGGGAAGAGAATGGCTATCCGAGTTTGGTCTCAATTGGAAAGCAGATTGTGAAGAAGTGCGGCGGTGTGCCATTAGCAGCGAATGCTTTAGGAAGTATGATGCGCTTTAAGAGCAGGACGGAGGATGCATGGTCCGCTATTAGAGATAGCGAAATATGGAGGTTGGAACGAGAGGGAACTATCTTACCATCACTGAAATTGAGCTATATTCAGATGCCGTCAGCTTTGAAACGGTGCTTTGCTTATTGCTCCATATTCCCCAAAGACTATGAGATTTACAAGGATGACTTGATCCAGCAATGGATTGCTTTAGGCTTCATTTCATCGCATGAAACAAGCTCTTCGATGGAAGATATTGGGAATGAGTACTTTAACGATCTATTATGGATGTCTTTCCTTCAAAACATGGAGGAAACATATAGAGGGGTTACCTGCTGGATGCATGATTTAGTGCACGACCTCGCACAATCTGTAGCAAGAGAAGAAGTTGCTGTTATAGTTGGAGAAAACTCAACAAGTATCCCAGAAGGTTGCCGCTATGCATCGATACACAGTCGTTCCATTCAACACGTTCCAACCACTGTAAAGCAGAGGTTGCGAGCTCTCCAATTTGGGGAATCTGCTTCGCTGACGACTTTTTGTAGTGAGGTAAAATCCTTACGCTTGTTGGATTTCCATGATTCCGAAATTTCTGTGCTGCCAAGCTCAATCGGTAAGCTGAAGCTCTTAAGATACCTCAACCTTTCGTGGACCAATATACAAGAATTGCCTGAATCAATTACCGGCCTCTGCAATTTGCAAACCTTGAATCTTTCGTCCTGCCATGAGATCCATACCTTACCCAAGTTTCTAGGAAGGCTTGCAAACTTGCGTATTCTGAATCTTTCTATGTGCTATTCTCTACTATCATTACCTTCATCATTATGTCAGCTCAAAAACCTACATGACTTAAACCTATCAGATTTAGGTGGTTTGCAGGCATTACCTGAATCCATTGGGAACCTTGAGAACTTGCGTATTTTGAATCTTTCTGAGTGCTCTCGTCTACTATCATTACCTTCATCGTTATGTCAGCTCAAAAACCTACATGACTTAAACCTAACAAAGTTAGGTGATTTGCAGGCATTACCTGAATCCATTGGGAACCTTCAGAACTTGCGTATTTTGAATCTTTCTGTGTGCTCTCGTCTACTATCATTACCTTCATCGTTATGTCAGCTCAAAAACCTACATGACTTAAACCTATCAAATTTAGGTGATTTGCAGGCATTACCTGAATCCATTGGGAACCTTGAGAACTTGCGTATTTTGAATCTTTCTAATTGCTCTCGTCTACTATCATTACCTTCATCGTTATGTCAGCTCAAAAACCTACATGACTTAAAGATATCATATTTAGGTGATTTGCAGGCCTTACCTGAATCCATTGGGAACCTTGAGAACTTGCGTATCTTGAATCTTTCTAGGTGCTCTCGTCTACTATCATTGCCTTTATCGTTATGTCAGCTCAAAAACCTACATGACTTAAACCTATCAGATTTAGGTGATTTGCAGGCATTACCTGAATCCATTGGGAACCTTGAGAACTTGCGTATTTTGAATCTTTCTAATTGCTCTCGTCTACTATCATTACCTTCATCGTTATGTCAGCTCAAAAACCTACATGACTTAAACCTATCATATTTACGTGATTTGCAGGCATTACCTGAATCCATTGGGAACCTTGAGAACTTGCGTATCTTGAATCTTTCTTGGTGCTCTCGTCTATTATCATTGCCTTTATCGTTATGTCAGGTCAAAAACCTACATGACTTAAACCTATCAGATTTAGGTGATTTGCAGGCATTACCTGAATCCATTGGGAACCTTGAGAACTTGCGTATTTTGAATCTTTCTAATTGCTCTCGTCTACTATCATTACCCTCATCGTTAAGTGATCTTCAGTATTTAGAGAAGCTAGACATTCGTTATTGTAGCCAATTATGTGAGCTGCCTAAAATGATCCAAAAGCTGACCAAACTGAGAGAATTGTTAAACAATGATTGCTTGGAATTGAAGGGCATGCCCAGAGGGATCGGCAAGTTAGTTAGCTTGTCGGAATTGCCCCTTTTTGTCGTTGGCAAGCAAAACCACGTCGAACATTGTGCTAGCATTTCTGAGCTAGAGCATCTTAAGCTTGTCGTCAAGCTGGAGATCAAGGGTCTCGAAAATGTAACGAATCCAGTTGATGCCAAGGCTGCAAATTTGATAGAGAAGAACCTGTCGTATTTGGAGTTGAAATGGAATGTTTTAAGTGCGGCCGAAGACATGGACATCGTACAACCGGCGGAAGAGATGGATGCCGTGCTAGAGAATCTTCAACCACATCAAAATTTAGAGAAATTGGTAATAGAAGGCTATGCAGGCGAGAAGTTTCCTAGCTGGATGATGAATAGGACTGACTCGTGCCTTCCAAATCTCTTTGAAATCATACTTGTGAATATACCAAGATGCAGCTCACTCCCGCCGCTGGGGCTACTTTCTGTTCTTAAATATATATCTATAGAAAATATGCCCAGATGCAGCTCTCTCCCGCCGCTGGGGCAACTCCCTTTACTTGAAGGACTATCAATACGAAATATGGCTGCAATAACAAATTTGGGCGTAGAATTTTATGGAGATAGCCATATTAATGAAAGTGCAAATAAGTTACCTGCGTTGAGGAGACTTGACTTGTCCGACATGCCGGTGCTAGGAGAATGGGTGACCCAGCGGCGGAATAAGTTCCCTGCCCTGGTGGAACTTTCGTTGAAGCGCATGCCGGTGCTACGAGAATGGGTGACGGTGGATGACGAAGAAGGCATGCGAGAACAAGTTCCCATTTTTCTGCGTCTCACTAAATTGTGGATAGAGGATTGCCCTCAATTGAGGCCGGAGCCTTGCCTCCCGACATCAGTTGAGGATCTGACCATTTCCAGAACAAGCGAAGATAATCTATCATTAATTCTTGAACGTGCGACGATGGATATTGAGACGCCACTTGATGTTGGCAATGGCATGGTATCACTCCAACTACCGAATGTAGGACTGAGGCTGGGGCACCTAACAATAAGAGAATGTCAACAGGTAACTTGTTTGCCCGAGAGCTTGCGGAGTCTCACGACCCTCCAGAGCCTGACAATAAAGGATTGTGAAGATCTCGAGAGAATTGAAGATTGGCTCGGGAAGCTCACCGAGCTGAAGTACTTGAACATTGAGGGGTGCAGCAGTCTCCGTTACTTGCCTATCCACAAGATGACCACGCTAAAGGTATTATCTATTAACGATTGCCCGCTGTTGTTCAATGCAGACGGAGATGTCCGAGTTAATGAAAGGTAATTAATTTGGAACTCTAACTACTCTTTAATTAGCTGGCTAGCACAGTAGCACCTTAATATATATTCCCTTTTACCTAGCACATACTTCTCTTTCTTTTTATTTTTACTTTTACTTCTATAATATGTACGAAAAATTTTCGATTAGTCCGGTCCCCATGTAGTTTAGTACATTTTCAGTTTATTATGAAATATTTCACTTTGTTATTATTTTGTCTTTATTTTGTCATAAAATTTTGCTTCCAATAAAATATCAAAGAGCTAAAATTATGAATCAAAGTATAGTAAAATAATATATTTTATAAATCACATAATGGTATATATATATAGAGTGCGGCTAGGTGTTTTTATAAGCACGGAGACATTCGTGCTTATAAATTATTTTTGATGCTAGACTTTCGAATCGACGATCGGTTTAATTAGACTTGATTTAGAATATTTGAAATATCTAGAAAATAAATTTTGTGATTTTTCGATATCATTTGCCTAGAAATCGAAATGGCTCGGAATCAACGGCTGAAAATAAAAATTTTACAAAATATAATGATATGACATTAAAATTTTATATCGAAATTATTGATCTTATTTTATATAGTATATAAAATTTTCTATCAAAATTTTTATATGATTTAAATATTTCTATATTATTAAACTTACAAACTGCTCACTACGATCATTAAAATTATTAATTTTGAACCCCTTTGAACATTAGGCAAATGATATCGAAAAATCGTAAAATTTATTTTCTAGATACTTCAAATACTTTATATCAAGTCTAACGAAGCCGATCGTCGATTGGGAAGCCCCAATATCGAAAACGATTTATAAGCATTAAGGGTTCCGTACTTATATAAGCATACCAGTCTAATTCTCTCTCTCTCTCTCTCTCTCTCTCTCTCTCTCTCTCTCTCTATATATATATATATATATATATATATATATATATAGAGAGAGAGAGAGAGAGAGAGAGAGAGAGAGAGAGAGAGAGTCCGGTTACTATGCTATCAATATCACGAAGTATTTGGTGCTATCAAGTTTTTCACCGTTAGATTAACCCCTTTGATCATTTCTATGCGTTAGATCATTCTATTTCTTCAACCACCCATTAAATCCTAAGGACCCACCATCATTCTTACCATATATCACTTAATTCAAGGCTTAAAAATTTAATAGCATCAATAATTTAGTACTATTAATAGCATAGTAGCCTAGTTCTATATATAAATTACTATTTTATAGTTTATAAAATTTAACACTTTAGTACTCCAATCTAGGCGACAGATTTTAATGATAATGCACAAAAAAAAAAAAAAAAAAAAAAAAAAAAAAAAAAAAAAAATCATAAAATTTTAAAATGAAACTATTTAAAACATAGGACAAGAAAGTAAAAATGACTTAAACCACTGGAGGGCCAAATTGAAAAATTTCCTTTTGGATAAACCTTGGTAGCATATCTATATAGATACATACTTACTCAAACATAAGTTACAAATCATTTGCTATTCACAATCTCCTATCCCCACTTGATTTTGATTTCTATTTTCCTACTTATATATTTTTGTGAAATTTTGTTTAATTTATATTCAAAATGGTGATAATTTTTAACATTAGTTTTACCATCCTTTTCTTCTTCCTTTCTGTTTAGATATACTAAATTTCTACTAAACAAAATACTTTACTTGCACAAATTGTTCATAGATTATATAAGGAAATTATCTTTTCACAAATTTTGCAACAATAACTACTTTACTAATTTGCACAATTGAAACAATGACAGCTTGTTGTTGCACAATTTAAAAATCACATTTCAATATCAATTATGTAAAAGTGTAATTACAATATTCGAAAATATAATTGGTTGTTTGAAAATATTTACAAGTGATCTCTTGCACGCATATACACTAATTAATAATTTTTTTTTAAAATTTGTAGTAATTTGAAATGGCGAAAAAATTTTATTTGAAAAATATATGGTATTTATAAGATAAGTTTTTTCGATCACATTACTGATAGATTATTCTGAGTCATGAGATATTTTTCTTAGCGAGTTCTTATTTTTTTGTGTCTCACTCAATTGAGTCTATATGAATGCCCACAATTCAGGCCGGAGCCTTGCCTCCCGACATCTGTTGAAGAACTGATCATTACCGGAATAAGCAAAGAGTTCCTATCGTTAATTCTTGAACATCCGACGATGGATAGTGAGACGCCACATGATTATGGTTATGTGGTGCTGTGGAATCTAGCAATAAAAAATTGTCAACAACTAACTTGTTTGCCCGAGGGCTTGCGGAGTTTCACGTCCCTCACGATCCTGACAATAAGGGATTGTGGAGATCTTGAGAGAATTGAAGATTGGCTCGGGGAGCTTAAGCTAGGGCGTTTGTATATCTCGAGTTGCCAGAGTCTCCGCTACTTGCCTGCCCACAAGATGACCACACTTAAGGAGCTATGTATTGAAGGTTGCCCGCTGTTGTTCAATGCAGACGGACAATTTGTCGACACCAATGTCGATCACATTGGAACCGTCGAAGTTAATTTCAGGTAATTAATTTGGAACTCTGACTAGGCTTTAATTAGCTGGCTAGCAACTTAATACGATCTCTTATTGCTACTATATACATCTCTTTCTTTTTATTTTTTTTTTTTTTTTTTTTTTCGGATGGAAAAATTCAATTAGCCCCGCACGCATTTTCATTTGCTATGAAATATTTCACTTCGCCATTTTATAGTTTTTTGTTTATATATATATTTTGTCGTAATGAATCTGTTATCAAAAAAATATTAAAGTGCTAAAATTTATGAATTATAGGATAGTAAAATAATATATTTTATAAATCACACAGTAGCTATGTGAAAAAAATATATAATTTATATATAGACGAGATGACCATCTTTTGATTCATGAAATATTATGTTATTTTACTATCTCATAATTTATAAATTTTAGCATATTCCACTTTACGAAAGATTCTTATTACAATACCAAAAAAAATCACAAATTTTTTAAATAAAACTAATTATAACACAGATCGGTAAAGTAAAAACAAATTAAATCAGGGAAGGGGCAAATTGAAGTTTTTCTTCTTCGGATAAAACTCTGGTAGCACACCTATAGCGATACATACTTAATGTAACATGAGTTACGAACCATTTGCTATTCACAATCTCCAATCCCCACTTTCTCAAGCAATTGATTTTGATTTCTACTTTCCATTCACGTATTTGTGAAATTTTGTTTAATTTGTATTCAGAGTGATTATAATTTTAAAGATTAGGTTTATGCACGTTCTTATTCCTTCCTGTTTAGATATACTAAATTGCTGTTGAAATAAATATTTTTTTTGTACAAGTAGTTTATAGATTACACGAGAGAATGATCGTTCCGCAAATTTTACAACAATAGCAACTTTACTAATCATTTACTTTACATAACTGGAACAACAACAACTTGCTGTTGCACAATTTAAAAACTACATTATAATGTCAATTACGTAAAAGTACAGTAATTAAGATATTCGAAAATATAATTTGCTGTCTTGAAATATTTACAAGTGATCTCTTGCATGTATGTAGACTAATTAATAGAATTTCAATATTTTCATAATTTGTAGCGATTTACAAGGCCGAAATTTTTTACTTGAAAGACATATAGTATTTACAAAGTAATATTTTTCGGTCACATTGTTGATATGCTATTCAAGTCATGGGACATTTTTCTTTACAAATTGAAAACATGTATTTTATCATGCATAATTAGAAAGTCTGAACAAAATGTACAGCAAGTATTGTACGAGCCTCAGATAAAAAATTTACCATTTTATATTGTTATTGTGCAGGAAGTACAAACACAAAAAATAAGTGAGCAATTCGTGACAAGAGGAGGAGAAGAAGAGTTGGACGGGATGTTGGGGGAAATTGGATTGGCTAGAGAGAAGAACATAAGCGTATGTACTTATTGTTTGGAGGTAAAAGGATAGTAAATTTTATCTAAACTATATTGCACTTTGAAAGCAGCTACCTGAGCTTTACAAATTTCGATATTAATTCGTAAACCTTATATATACTTCTTTAGATATAAGAAATTTCTTTAGAAAGATTTGTTTGACTCTTGTAGAATTTAGTCTCTCAAGCTACACAAAGTGCGAAATGTTCCATCAAATATAAATAAATTTTTTATCAACTTTTAAAATGTTTTATCAAAAAAGTTAGGTATATTTTTGAATTCTATAAAAAAACATACTTAAACTTGTTGGAAAGTTAGATAGTAAAATTAAAATTTTTAAAGTTTGAATATTTATTTCAAAATGTATTATAACTCCGGTAAGAATTATTCTTTTTTAGCTTATTGGGTGATCACTCTTTTTCTTTGAAAAGAGCATCCTGTTTTTTTTGTTTTTATTATTTTTTTCTTTTTTGAAAAATAACAAACTTTGTCTACATGAATTGGTGGAGAGTTTTATTTTCGGACTTGTGGTCTTTTGTTTCAGGTTGGTGATGTTTTTAACGAACAAAAATTATCGAGTGATGTTGACGTTGTCGGTTGATATATATTTATATTTTCATAATGTAAATTAAGTGATTGAATGTACTATTTTTATAATTTGGTTTGATTTTTTGTATTTCTTTGATGTTCTCCGCATATGTTATGAGCTTGAAAAAGATTGTTTGGTTTGAATAAACAAAATATTGCTACTTATTTAACAAAGATATTGGAAAGTATATTAATTTTAAGCAAATCTCATGCAGAGTTTTCTTTTTCATTGTATGCATTGTGTATGGTATTATTAGCATGTATGCATTGTGTATGGTATGCCCTTGATTAAAACAGAGGTTTCTTTTTCCATTCCATGCAAGTTGGACCTAGTATGCATGTACCATAATTGAGAGGCTTTCCATGCATTTTTACTTTAAATTTACCTTTTCTTTCATCCGAAGCTGATACATATATTAAAGCACTAAAAATTTTATTATTTTTCTTTCTTAATTTAAAATATTTAGTTTTTTAATTCCTCAAATTATAATTGATTTATTAATAAATTAAACTGAATCAATCCAAGTGTGTCATTTGGTTTTCACAATAAAATATGTTTTAGCTGGAAATATAGATTTATGTTACTGCACTATTTAATTTGTTTGATTTAAGCGATCTGATCGTCTTTCGATATAAAATTTAGATTAACTATTTATTTTAATAAATTTATAGTTACATGAATAAATCTGTAGAGATAAAAATTTTATTTAAATTTTAAAGTTAAAGAGTTATTAGTTTGCTCAAATTAAATGGGTTAAAAGATTATATAGCAAAATTAAAATTTTTAAAAATTAAATAATCAAATTAAAATAAATAATAGTAGACGATAAGTTATATAAATATTTATTTTTTTATTTGAAAATTTTGAAAAATTATATAAGGTATTTATTTCAAAATATGTTAAAATATTTTTCACCGAATAATATTTTTTGAGAACCAAACATTTGGGACCAACCGTTAAAATAAGGGAAATTGTATAAAATTAACTTAAATTTTATTTTATTTAAAATAACCATAAATTTTTAATTTTTTTTTATTTTATTGCCTATTATTTCTCATTTGAGTTTCATGAAATTATTGCTCATACCCTGTGCGTGTGCACTATGCTTTGTCTTTTTTTTTTTTTTTTTTTTGAGAAAATATAAGATGCTATAATTGATCCGTGATGTATTCTATATTTTTAATTTAACAATTGAAAAAAATTTGCTATGAAAATTAAACATGTGGATGAGCATAAGACGCACCCAATCAATTTTCAAAATCATTAAAATTTTAAATTAATTAAATTAAAAAATAAAATAAAATTTTTTAAAAAAATGTAATAGCCAAATTTTAGATGATCGAAAGTTTAATTATCTTTGTATATTTAAAATTTAAAATCATCAGAGTAAACTGCATTTAACTTATTGTCAGTATCTTAAAAATTAAAATCTAAATCAATAAATATGATCTACAGTATCTGAATGGATTATGTATAAAAATACAAGATTAAAAAAAAAATTATACCTAAGGCTTCTAAAGTCTCAATAGTCAACAATAAAAGAAAAATTATTATTTGATTTGTAAATAAATAAATTTGTCAAATAAAAAAAATATGCATTCAAAAATAGAATATAAATTTTATATCCACTTATTCAAAAATTTATAACAATATTTTGAATTTTTAAATGCAAAAAAAAATCTAAGATTAGTGTATAAAATTTGTCCTTACTTTTCGAACAAAGTAAAATTAATGTAAAAATATTGCTCTTCCAAAATTAATATTTGTTTATATATTCGTCTTTAAATATGATAGAATATTAATATTGCGGTATGTAAGATGAATTTATACACCCGGTTCACGCAATATATTTCTGGTCAAATTGTGGGGTACATTTTGCGAGTCTTTCTTTTGGGTTGAACCGTCGCTGACGTGGCATCACCACCTCCCTTTATCCAAATCATATCCACTTGCCCGAGAGGAAGCTTCGGAGGCTACGCGTCGCTCGAAGAGCTTGTCCACGTTGAGTACTCTACCACCATCGGATTCTCACACCCCATTTTCTTACCCGTAACGGACGGTCGAGATTTTCCCCATCAATGACCTAACAAAACGGGAGACGAAACGATTTTTCTCCTTATCCCTTTTATTTTGGGTAATAAAAGGGGAGGAAAATGTACTAAAACCCCCTCAACTAGGACTTTTTAAATTATTTAACATTTTTTTTACTGCTTTGCTTGTTATTTAAATTATTTAATTAATGAGATAAAAAATAAGAAATTTATTAGCTATTTTGAATTTTCTATTGAATTTTAATATTATTATTACATTTCTAAAATTATTAATAAATTTGATATTTTTTTAATTTAATCAATAATTAGTTAATTTTAATAAAATTAAAAAGTTAAAAAAAGATGTCGCCCAGAAATAAAGAGGATAAAATACAAAACCCACCCATGTCTCACGTATTTCATATATTAAATATTATGCTAATTTTCAACTTATGTTTATCACTTGTTAAAGTATGTACAAAAGTTTAAATAAAAACTAGAGTTTAGTCAATATTTACCTAATTTACAAATAATTTAAATAATAATAAATTTAAAATTATGTTAGAAAAGAATTTTCTACTTTATATATTTATTGAATAACTATGTTTACTTTATTTAATTTTTACTTTATCAAATATAAAAATATTTCATCTTTAAATTTATTTTTATAAAATTTTATAACAGAATTCATCACTTATCTCTACTTATAAAAACTTATTTAAGACAAAAATAATATATATATATATATATATATATATATATATATATATATATATATATATATATATATATATATATATATATATATATATATCAAATAAAAATGAGCATAATTTTTTAATATAAGATGTAAATAAAACCAAGGTGGCTATCTATATCTAATTTTTTATAGTTTAGGACCAATTGTAATTAACCTAACATAACATATGGGACCAACCATAAAAATAATAAAAATTATATGGAAACAACCTAAATTTTATTTTATTAAAAATAACCATGGAATTTTTTTTAAAAAAAATATTTTACTGTTTATTCTTTGTGATTTGAGTTTCATGAAATTATTGCCCATATCCGGTGCATGTGCACTGTGCCTTTTTTTTTTTTTCTTTTGAGAAAATATAATATGCCATAATTGATCATTGGTGTATACTATATTTTAAATTTAACAATGAAAAAAACAAATGCTATAAAAATTAAACATGTAAATAAGATAAATATGGATGAAGGTATCACATAAAGATATATGAATGCATGAGTTCAAAGCCATTAAATTATTTCAATTAAATATTTTTTTAAAAATAGTAAAATTATTTTTTAAAAAGAATTAAAAAACTAAATTTGAAATGATCCAAAATTTAATTAACTTTGTATATTTAACATTTAAATTTACAAGAGTACAACCAAAATCTTTAAAGTTCAGATTCTTAGGTTGGTGGAGTTTTTTATTTATTTTATACGAGATTGCTTGTGTTTTTGGCATAGAGATAGCCATATTAACGCCCAAGGTGGCCATGGCTCTCCTTAAATTTTTAATATTATTTAATAGTCCTTGTTACTAATTTATTTTTTTTCTTTTTTTAGATAGTAATGAACCCCTCAACTTTTTAGTATTTACTTAATAATCTTTTTTGTGAACATAATTTTTCTTTTTTTTTTATCTGTATACATTTTAAATAGGTGAAAATATATTAAGAGCCTCATACTTATAAGTTATTTTAAATACATATCTTAACTCCAAATTTTTTATTTCATATTTTTTTATTTATTTCTAACTATGTTAGGTGAGCTATTTTATTTAACTAAATAAAATATTATACTAAATTTAATAGCTATTTTAGCTAATAGTCATGTAAGATTCGTGAAATTTAAATTCGAAATAAATGAAAGAAAAGGATGGAGTCATGATGACTCAGAATTAGAAAGAGCACAAATAGCGCAATTGACCTTTTGCTATCGTGTAAATTGCACAGTTTACGAGATAGAAATATCGTCTTCCAATCCGAGCCTAATCTCGAAAATCTGAGATCACCAGTGTGACCGTCTCGTCGAACTGATCGAAAATGATATTGATCAAATTCAGATCCAACGGTCGGATTGTCCAGAAATCAGCGAAGTTACGGGTGGAACCTGCGACTTAAGTGAATTGTACCAATGAATAGTAGCCCCTGATTTAATTCGCTCGCCGGCCAACGTCGGCCGATCGACCGTCTGGAGTCCGAATATGACGATCCAGGTAGTTGATTTGAATGGCATCGTTGTTTTGAGCGCTGTGGCGCCGACGAAATTTGCATTTGACGAGCCTAAAGCATCGTAAAGCGTGTCGAACTGTATAATTTATAGTATAAGATGGATTTTAAAAATTATGAAGCTCAATTTTAGCGAACCAAAATTGCTACCTGATAGGTTTCGTCGAGCCGGACGTTGTGGTGGTGTCCCTTTTTTAGTTTGACGACCCGGTTGTCTCGAAAAGCGTGAAATATATATAAATTCACAGTATTTTGCATAAAAGCCTAATATTTTATGCTCCGAATTGCGTGCGGCTGTGTGGTTGTAGTAACCGAGAATTTTAAAAGGTTTAAATAAATTTCTGGATTTACAAATAGCAGAAGATAAATAAATAAAACCCCAAAAATATCGATTTTTGATCGGGGTCTGGTCTCGAAAATCCGAGTTTACCATTGCGACCGTCTCGTCGAAACATGAAAAATTCATATTCACTTGTCGATGATCCAACGGTCGGATCTTCCAGAAAACAGCAAAAAAATTGCGGCCCCGCAACTTAAGTGAATAGTACAGTAAATAGTAAACTTGGTTTTCGGTCCCCTCTCGTTCGACCGAAGGCCAATTCACTGTCTGCAAATTAAGACTAGCAGTATGAGTAGTCAAACCTAGCTATTTTCGACGTTCTGAGCGCAATGACACTGACGGTTTTCGCGTTTGGCGATCCGGGTGCATCGAAGTGCGTGCGTCGGATTGCGATATACAGAACAGGATGGTCCGAGAATTCATTTGAGCACCAAATCAAGCAAATGAATAGCCTATCTTGAAGGTCTCGACGAGCCGGACGTCGTGGCGAAGTCTGTTTCGCATTTCGCCAAGCAAATTTTCTCGAAATGCGTGAAAAGCGCCAAATTATCGTTTTTTCTTCGAATAACTTAAATGTTCTTGGGCCAAAGCCCTTGGGACTTTGTGGATTGAGTTCTGCCAACCTAAGAAGCCCACGAATGTGGCTGAGCAGAGCTTGGTGGCTTGGGGTGTGGGTGTGAACCGGGTTTGAGAGAAATTGCAAAAGAATCTTGCATTAATGTTGGGTTGCCTCTTGGACTGCCCTGGGCCAGAGCACGAAGAGGTTTGGGGTGGATTCCGAAGCTTCAACCTCCTCTTCATCTCCCAGATTAAGCCCCGAGTGCAGGGTGGCCGAGGAGTCACAATCCCATTGTTGTGAACTCGGGAGAGAGAGAGAACGGAGAGAGTTGGACCAAATCTTTTCCTAAGCGGATTTGGAGTGCCCTGGGAGTTCCTCTGTGCCTGTGGACCACCCTGGGAGGCTGCCGTGGTCACGCGAAGAAGGAGAAAGAAACCGGCTTCTTCCTTGTCTTCACCAACTCCGGCCAAGGTAAGGATCTTAAACCACGGTTTGTTTTAGCCCGAGACCCCTAGCAGTAGGTCAGTTGGGTTCTTGTGATGCTCCCGGCACAGCCCGAGCTTCCCATGCATGGCCGGTTGCCGGCGGGGGCAATATCTCGCCGGAAACCTAGAAATGCTCCGCCGCGATAGATCTCTGCAACCGGTGAACCAAAGTGGGATATAAAATCATGGGCTTGGACTGTAGGACCTATACATTAATTCTGCAAAGTTTCAATAATTTTGGTTAATAATTCTGGGAGAAAACCGAAACCCTAGTTCGGGTTTTTGTGTATGTTGGCCGAGCTGTGTGCTCCGGCGCCGGCGAGCTTCTCCAACACCGGCCACCTACCCAGAACACTTGCTGGGACAAAGGGGAGTGCACCCATGCACTTGCATGGAATTCATGCAGCACCAAAGAGGCGCGGCCATGGATGACCCGAGATTGGACCGAATCATGGTCGCCGGCGTTCCGGCCATCTCCGGCCGGGAAGGGTTGGTCGGGAAGCTTCGTGTGGACCAGTAGAACATTTCCATCCATGTTGGAGAGCTTCAAATGGCCTCAGCTGAAATCCACCATTAATGGTGTTGAAGCTCGAATTGGAGCTTGGCCCCGCCGCGCCGCCGCCGTGCCCTGTCGCCGGGCACAGGCACAGGAAGACTCACAGAGAGTCATAGCATCCAATTAGTCATGGCATTTGGTCTCATATGCCCTGGGTTTCTGGTCACGAATTTTAATGCATAAGGCATCTTCTTCAACCTCGGGCTCCGGCAATCCGAGGGTGCAAAGTTGAGACCAAATTGCTGGGAATGTTTCCTGAGCTCTGTAGAGCATTTCCATCCAAGTTTCAAAGCAAATGGTTCAGTAATTGCAGAGAACAACCTGGAACTTGGTGTGGTGTAGATGCTTAAGATTTGTGCACACCAAGTATTTGTGGAAATGCCACAGTGAAGAAATAGATGGAATTAGCTTTCGATTTAAATATGAAAGTTGCTCAAAAATGTCCCCTGAGCTTGATGCTCACTTCAGATCAAGCTGGATCTGTGTGGACAAGTGTTTGGAGCATTGTGAACTTGTGTGTGTGCAAGGTCTTGGTTCTGGTTGAACCAGCAGACCTGGGCTGCATCTAGGGCAAGCCCTGGGGTTCTGGCACTGTCCAGAGACTACTTGATTCAGGAAGTTTTGTCTGAAAATGTATAGATTCAAAGTTGTGTTAAAACCAAGCTCAAATGCAATAGTTACTAGTAAATAGTGTTTGGGTCTGTTTGAGATGTTACAGCAGTGTACTCTTGACTAATTTGGGGTCACTGAACGCGATGCTCGCGTTTATTTTGGGTTTTGATGAGCCGAAGAAACGAAAATGCGTTTCGGCTAGGTTAGAGAAGTAATTCATGGCCCGAAGTTTTCCTCGGGTATTGTGCTGCCACAAATGAGTGAGCACGGTGTTCAGCAAGTCGAATGTCACCTACTGGAGGTGAAGGTTCGTAAAAATAATTCTCCGTTTAAGAGAACGAGCCAAAACGGGGTTTATATAGTAGATATTACACATTCTGAATAAACCTGAGGGGCTTGCTGCAATTGTAACAATATGAAAAAGTTAGATGAATGCTCTAAAACATTATTGACCTTTCGGTGGGTTTTTCGAGGTCCTTGAAAAGCTAAATATGCTTAATAATGCGATAATCGACGAAATGGTCGATTCGCGCTAGTTGCACTTTGAGGATTTGGTAGATCCTGAGTTGTCACCTGGTGTTGTTGTAGGCCCCAGTCATCAGGAGCCAGCCCGTGATCCGTCTTGTGGTTATCGCGACCGTCTACCTTCTGGTGGAGTCGTTGTTCCTCCTATATACAGGTGGGTTTATCTTCGGTCCGCGTTTTATTAGGTCGGCCCTATTGGGTGCCGTGGTAGGTCGGACCCCTGTTCTTGGTGTAGCCCTGAACCTATGCTTTAGCCTTACTATATGCTTTCATTCCCGCATTCAGTCATTACAGCTATATTGCTTGATTATACTGATGAGCCTTTCGTTATACTCTATTCTTCACTGCATGTTTAGAATAGGAGTTCTAGTCTCAGTACCTGGCATGATTTGCATCAGTATCGATATCCCGATGGGGATTTCCTCGGCTTCTCGCCGACTGTCCGGTCTACTGACCGTGGATTGAGATTTAGCATTATGATTGCTATTGAGTTATACCTGCTCTTACTACTTGCTTGCATATCAGCACAAAATCCTTACATCTGCATAACCTTGATCCCACAGATGAGATTTTATTATGCCTTGATTTCTAGCAGTAGTTATACATCATGCTTATATTCAAGCAGTTGCTTGTTTATCATATTGAGATATATCATACTTTTTTCAGCAGTAGATATGCATTTCCTGGACACATGCCATGCTTGATTGGTCATTAGCATAGTTCTATACCTGTCTCTATTCTTCACTGCATATTTAGAATAGGAGATACTACTTCAGTATGTGGCATGTTATACTTGTATCCCGGTGGAGATTTTTCTCGGCTTCTTGCCGTCTATTTGGTCAGTGGACCATGGTTTGAGCATCAGCATTATGATCGCCGTGTCGAGCCAGCTTTCAGTCGCGCACACCGACGGTTTGGCCACCGTCACGGTGTTCTTTACCGGTAGAGAGGTCTGATTGACCCGTGAGCCCTGTGGGGGTTATGATAGCTTGCAGGGTGTCCAAAAGTGGCTTTAGCCTGAGGCCCCAATGACCAAAAGGGGCTTTTGCCTGAGGTCCATATGCTCCATGGTAGTTTAGCCTGAGGCCCTTGTGGCCAAAAGTGGCATTTGATTGGGTATATTTGTGGTACTACCTTCGATGCATTTTCTTGATATTCCTGCTTGTTTGATTACCTGCATTTCATATCTGTTATAGATTTATCATGCATAGTATGATTGTGTTATGTATATGCATACCCTGTTCTATTGATCCATGTATGATCTTACTTAGACTGTTTACCTGCTTTTGATCTTCAATATATCCTACTTCTGTTTCCGCTTATTATTGTATCCAGTAGGTACGGCTTGCTATTTCCCGGCCCGTCGTACCCACTGGGATACACTCCGGTGTGTCTCACACCCTCGGGTGACTGTTTTTCAGGTCCTTCGGGTGCGGGGACCTTTGGACGTTGTGTGTGAGGACGTGTGGTAGATTATCCCTGGTAGGATGTACCCCTATTGATTTAGTAAAACATTATACTGTTATTTCCATTTTGAGAACTGGATGTATTAAACACTACAAAAAAATTGTAATTTAGCGGCATCCTGTAATTACCGCCTAAAGTTCAAAAAGTGCCCTAAAAACTATTAGTGGCATTTAGCAATTAGTGCAGCTTATACTCGTGTTGGTGAATCTTCTACCGGCATTTAATTAAATTACCGTTAAAATTAAGTAATTAGTAACATTAAATAAATGCCGTTATAGATGTGGTTATTAGCGATATTATTAAATGCCAGTATTTTTTAATTATCTACAACACTAATAAATGCCGGTAATTATTAGTTTATTTGCAATATTATACAAATGTTGGTAATCTATTATTAATTCTGGTATTAATAAATGCTGCTAATTCTAAATATTTTTAAATTATATTTTTAAATAAATAAAAATAATATAAATTATAATTTGCACTATCATAAAATAATTAAATCTTATCAATTTCAAAAAATACAATTTCAATGAATAATATGATATTTCAATATTTTCATATGACAAGTGACATAAATCGTATATAACAAAATAACAAAAATAATTTACTAAGCTCATTTTCAATTAAACAAACAATAAGTTAAAATCTTTAGTCCATTCAACATCCAAAAAAATAACAAACGACCACAAAATTTTCTAAACACAAAAGTACTAATACGTACATAAATAACGCATCCAAATAGGTCACACGACATAAAGTTGTTTGCGAATATAACAAAGCAGCTTAAAATTGTTTAAATTTTCTTGAATTCCAAAGGTATTATTACTTGCGTTGAACCTGTAAAAAAAAGAACACGTTAAAAGTTAGTTTTAACGAGTCAAAAGTCTATATATTAAATAATAAAATTAACGAAAGGAAAAAAAATATAGGTCTTATACATACATACATATATATATATATATATATATATATATATATATATATATATATATATATATATATATATATATATATATATATATATATATATATATATATATATTCCTTTTTTTCACAGTAAATGTTAATGAATTTTTAAATTAACTTGTTTAAAAAGTTTATTGATTTTATTTTAATTGACTCTTTTGCAAATTCTCTGATTATATTTAGTAATAAAAAATTATAATGGGAGGAGGTCATGTTCATCCTCTTTTATACTTAAACACATAAATAAATGTGGGTTTCAACTATATTTTTTATTTAGTCTTCTATTATATATTATTTACTTTGTTGCATAATCATACAACCTAAAAATAATTAAATCTATTATCAAATAATAATTTTAAAATAAAAATAATAATTTTTTTTAAAAAAATTTAAATCAACCCATCTATTCCAAGGTAATAAAAGAAACCAAATAATTTTACAAAAAAAAAATCTAAATTAACTTACCTTTTTCTTGGTAGAGTTCTGCTTGTGGGTCTCCTTCTTGGTAGAAGATAATGAAGAAAATCCTCTTCTTACACCCTGCGATTGGAAGGTAGAAAGATTAATTTTTTTTCTTTTTTTTTACTTGGAGAGAAGATAATAAAAAAATAAAAAAGAGAGAAAAAAAAAACACTAGAAATAAGCTTTGCATATGAGGAGAGGAAGACTAGGAGTCGTACGGCACAAGAGGAAGGAAGAAGTAGGAGGGATATGGGAAATCGATGGATAATCTCAGTTAGGTCCGTCAACTTATTAATTATTTATATCTTAAATAAGGATTTAAGATTTTTTACCAACATTTACTTTTAAATGCTAGTAATTAAAGTTTTTTAGTGGCATTAAAAGTAACTGCCGGTATTTAAACTATCTTTTACCGGCATTTAAAAATAAATATTGCTAAATATTTTTATTCACCAACAATAATTTATAAATATCGATAAATAATATATTTAGCAACAATTTTTAATAAATGCCAGTATATTTTGTATTTAGTAACATTTATTTAAATATTGCAACGTATAGTGCCGCTGTATGTCAAATTTCTAGTAGTGAAACTTATGAACCTTGTGGTTGTAATAGAGTAGAACTTATTTAGTATAGCTATTTCGTATCTACTCTGATTGACTGTATCTGTTAGCCGAGCATATATAGGAAATGCTCTGTTTGTTGTACAGAGGCTTTTCTATATATGTGGCGGTCTGTTCACGCCTTGGAGAAAACAAGATTTTTTAATTCTGATTTAAAAAAAAAAAAAAAAAAAAATTTAGACCCGCTTTTGAATCTCGGGGCGTAACAGTGGTGAGGGACCTAAATGTGATAGCTAGCTACTGTGAGGGACTGGGCTAAAAATAATGAAGTTTGAGGGACTAAAGAGCAATTGTGCTATATGCACTATTAATACACTATCTCGGGCTAGGGTTTCTTTAAACCCTAACCCCGTAGCCTTTCCCCCCAGCCGCCAGCTCCAACAACTCCACCCTCTCTGCCGCACTCCACGGAGGTAGCGCACCGGCCGCCGACATCCCCTCGCCGGAGAAGAGAAAGAAGTGAAGTCTTCTTCTTCTCGGGTTCTTGGTGTGGGGAGGTGTTTGGAGGGATCCAAGTTGGTCCAGATTTCTTCTGGAACCTCCTTTGTGTGGCCGCAACCGAGCTTGGGTGAAGCCGGCGCCAGCCGCCGCCGTGAGCCGCCGCGGTCAACATCTTCTTCCTCGATTTTTCCGGCGAGGTAAGAGGTTGAAAGTTTTGAATTATGTTGGCCCTTGGATCCTTGCATGCACATTCTGATATCGATAGGACCTTACCTGTGAAGTTTGAGCCGTCGCCGTCGTCCCGGCTGCCGGCGGGAGCACCTTCTTGCCGGAAGTCCGTCTTCGGCTAAGTTCTTGCTCGAGCTTCGTCCAACCATTGGATTCAGGATCAGACCGTTGAGACTGATCTTCCCGACGTCTGCAAGCTTCCCTAGAAGTTTGGTGAAGATCGGGCCGGTATCCGAGTCGAACGGTTGAGCCCTAGAATCGGGCTATTGTGCACCTTCGCCGATCTTCGCCGTCCGGCGCCGCCGCTCGTCCCCGTCGCCGACCACCACTGCAGGAAGGACCCAGGCCTCCAGCAGAGCACTTTGGTCCATCTTGCATAGTCCCGATCACCGCCGACCGGATTCCGCCATTAGAGCATCTAAATTCCGGCGAACTCGGTTTCCGGTGTTTCCAGGGCTTCGCGCAGTGGGGGAACAGCACAGGTACGTTCCTTAGGTTTAAACATGGCCACCTATGTGTTTGCATGGGGATGTTTACGTACGGTTTTTGTTTGGTGTAGTTGCACCCTTTTCTTGGTCCGGGCATCACCACCGCCGCCTCCGCCGCTTCGGATTGCCGGCCATCGATTCGGGTGAGCCCTAAACACTTTTTCCAGTGTTCCTGTCATTTTTGTTTAGGCCTAGAACCCCCGGTAAATTAATTGGCTCAACTTTGTTAAGTCAAGGATAATTAGACCTTTTTCCGGCCGCCGCCGCCTCTGGACGTCGGCCGTGGGTCGGACCTGGTCCAGAGCTCCTCTGGGAAGTTGTTTTAACTTGTGCTCCACTTTGTTCCAGATTTGAAGCTGTTTTGATCCAAGTTGCCCAAACCGAGCTCTTTGCTTTGTGGAGGTGTTGCTCCGGCGAGCTTTCCGGCCGGTCTCCGACGCGCCCAAGGTGAGCCCTCGACTCAGTATAGTATCCAGAGCATGATGCTCACTTTTATTTCAAATCTGGTCAAGTAATATGTGAGTATTAGTAAAGTGATAATTGAGGGTTTAAATGATTATGGGCCAAATTTGTTTGTGGGCCTCTTGTCGGCCCAAACTTGTGAGCACAGGTTCCGTCTCGTCAATCCAGACGCGCTGAAACTTACGACGCTAATTTTGGTTACCCGGATTTAGAGAACGGATCGAAACAGTAGTTCAAAATCATGATTTTATGCAAATTTAGGTTGTGTTAGGTATCAAAACGTAATTTTAACGTGCTGGCTGTCTTTAGACAGTAATTACACACTGACTAGGCATTTTGTTTAAGTTCTGTAGGCCCCAGTTGGACAGGAATTGAATACTGTAGCGTAAAACGGCAAAATCGTCGATTTTACGGATTTCGGCGCGAGTTCGCGTTCCAGTTTGGATTTTTGATCGTTGTTGTTGTCCCAGATTACCTTCGACACTGTCCTGGTTGGTCTAGTGTCTTGTGATTATCGTCGGAAAACCCCGAAGTCCAAAGAGGGCTTTAAAAGATTTGCTGGGGCATTTTGGTAATTTATGGACATAAATAGTCGTGATGTCGACCCTGTCTACCTGAACATCTAAAATGTGATGTTTAGGGGTTAGCAGGTGTGGTTTAACAGATTTTGGATAGTTGTGGACCGTCAGTGGGTCAGTTTAGAGTATTTGTGGTTTTCGAATCTAAGTCTAAATTGTATTAAGTGTTTCGTGATAGTGTCATGATGCTATTGTGTTATTTGGGATGGGTTTGAGCGAGACAGTCACTGATTTTAGTTATATGTTCAGGGCCTAGCTGTTCGGCACCAGCGTCTCAGTAGACGAGCGGGAGGTCGGGATCAGCCTACTTTGAGGTAGGTTATCTTCGGTCCGGGCTTTATCTTTTCGGCCCTCTGTTTGCTTTAGTCCAGTCGGACACCTGTTCTTCTTTTTAGCCTAGATTATGGTTATGAGCCTTATTCTGTTGATTTATATCCTTTGCGTATACTTGGACATATACCTGCTTGATTGGTCATTAGTTAGATGACAGTTCATTAGCTCATATTTGGACATTTATATCATGCTTGCTTGATCACTACATAGACTTGCTTTTATTCGGATTTATATACTTCTTGGATTCCGGATTTGCATGATATGACCTATGATCGATATACAAACATATGCATCCCTATTGGGATTTCGCTCAGATATACATACTCCTTTATTGATAGACATCTACCTGGATATTTTTCTGCATACCTGTCGTTTACATTCCAGTATTCAGCACAGTTGGTATTCAGGGTCTGATCATGCTTATTATTGCTTCATGTCTATCAGATATTGTATTGCATTATATTCAGTTATTCTTGCTACTATTTCCAGTTATGCATGATAGACCTGATTGATGTACAGATACCTGCATCCCTGTTGGGATTTTTCCCGGCTTTTTGTCGATTACCTTAGGTTGAGATTCAGTTGGCCTTTGCCATTGCATCCCTGTGGGGATTTCCGGCATGTCGCCGATTACCCGGTCTGCGGACCGTGAGATTTAGCATTAGCATTATGATCGTTGTGCACCTGCTGTTCGTTCGCGTACGCTGTGGGATTGATCCCCCATATTGCGTTCTTTACCGGTAAAGGGTTTGGTTGACCCGTGAGCTATCCCCTCTGGCTGTATCACTGGGTACGGGGAGCCCCTCGGCTGTACCGATATGAGGAAACTCTCGGCTGTACCGTTTGGTACGAGGATCCTCTTGGCTATATCAATGGCACGGGGTTGCTGTTCAGCTCGGCTAGGTAGAATCCAGTATGATTGTGGTTGGCTCGGCATAGATATCTTCGCCTGAGGTCCCCGTGACCAATAGTGGCATCGGTTGGGTACTTACTGTTTCTTTGTTGATGCATAGCTTATATTTCCATATTCTGGCATGTTTTACTATTTATTCCTGTACCCATATCTGCTCAGTTATATTTGATTATCACCATGATTGATTCTGATATTTCTGTACCCATATCTGCTCAATTATATTCGATTATCACCATGATTGATTTTGATATTTCTGTACCCATATCTGCTCAGTTATATTCGATAATCACCATGATTGATTCTGATATTTCTGTATCCATATCTGCTCAGTTATATCGTGACTTATTGATTATTCAGCTTTACCTATTGATCTATTACTATCCGCAGATTATTGTATCCAGTAGGTACGATTAGTTATTTCTCGGCTCGTCGTGCCCACTGGGATACATGTACAGTGTATCTCACACCCCCTGGGTGAACATTTTTCAGGTCGGTCGGGTGCTGGGATGTCGGGACACGTTGGTGAGACTGTTGCGATAGTACCGACCCTTATGTCACCAGTATATTTTACTTTCCGCATTATGTTTTAAAATATTGTAAAATGACTAATGATGCATGCGTAGTTTAGACTACTCTGGTATTGACAGTAAGTGCTTAGCCATGCATGTGTAGGAAAGGCTCTGTCCAACTGGACAGGGAATTTTCTATATATGTGGCGGTCTGTCGCGCGCTGGCTGTTTTCAAACTCTTATTTAAGAAAAAAAAAAAAAAAAATTAAGAGGCTGTTTTTCGAACTCGGGACGTGACAAGTCATTAATTAACTTGTTATAATTTTATTTATTAAAAACACTAAGAATTTAATCGTTAACTGAATTACTGTTATATTTAGTAAAATTTCTAGTTATTTGAATAAAATAATATAAATAAAATAATTAAAAATTAAACCTTTGTAATATTTTTTTTAAAAATAATATTTTTACATTAATCATTTAATTAATATATTTTTTTTAAAAAAAATTTGATTAGATAAAATTATATTTATGTACTAAAATTTTTATTTGAATATATTTTGGCCCTCCTTAGAATTAAATTTTTGAGATATAAGTAAGTTTTGTATGTGTTATTTTTGTAATTTGGTTTGATTTTTTTTAATTTCTAAAATATTTTCTGTACAAGTTTTTAAAGGGTTCAGTTAGACAAAGATAAAAACTGTATATTGAACTAGAATCTATCAAGTTTTTAATTTTTATATTCATATTTAAAATTATTTTAGTTTAGCATTAATTAAAGCTGCTCTGTTTGAATTTGGATTCAAATAAAATCCATCCACAATTAATAGGATTTTAATATATATTAATTTTATTTAATGTTTTTTTAAATTAGATCGAAGGTGATATATAATAAAATATAAAAAAAATTTATTATTTTTCTTTATTCATGGTTGTACATTTTTAATTCACAAAATCAAACCAAACCGATTTACTAAAAAAAATCAAATTGAATCAACCAAAATGAGCCAAATAAGTACTTCAATTTGGTTTTTAAAAAAATGTGTTTTTTATGAAAATACAGACTCACGTTTGTCAATATTTATTTGACTCGATATAAAATAATAATAAAAGAAAACAAAAAGAAGATGATAAATATAGGTACAAATAACCGAACAGTTTTTAGTTCTAAATTATCTATTTTTTTATTTCAGAGACATCGGGAAACTAAAAATTGATATTTTATTTCAAAATATGATTAATTATTTTTTATCAAAAATATTTTTCGAGAACCTAGCATTTGGGATGAGCTGCGAAGATAGGATAAAAATGAACGAAATTAACCTAAATTTTATTTTATTATTAAAAAATAACTAAATAATTTTTGAAAACTTTGATTTGACTTTTTAATTATTCTAATTTGAATTTTACGAATTTGGTGTCTGTACCCACGGTGCATCCGTACAGTAGTGTACTGTGCCATAATGAATTGATCCTGGATGTATTTTATATATTTAATTTAACCATCTAGCTTTTAAATTAGGGGATACTATAATTTATTATGCTATGAAAATTAAATACGTGGATGCATGACACAAAAGATGCATGAAGGTGGAGGGTAAAGATATATGATTAATGTATAAGGGGTAGCCAATAACTTTGTAAAGCAATTAAATTATTCAAATTGAATAAATTTATTAAAATAATTAATTAGAATTTTTAGAAAATAAATAGTCAAATTTCAAATGATCCAAAATTTAATTAGCTTTATATATTTTTACAAAAAATAAAGAAGAGCCAACATTTATCACCACAAATTTTTTGAATAAAATCTGAACAATACTTTATCTACAAATTTAGTATATATATTTATTATTAAGTATTAATTGATCTAGTTTTATTTGCCGATAACTAATTAAAATTATCAAGCGCGATGAAACTACCATTCAATTTGATAAAATCTTATTGTTATTATTATTTTTATTATTTTATACCTAAAACTAAAAATTAATAAAGTTTCATTTCAAAAAAAAAAATAATAAAGTTGAAGCATTTCTAAGAAGGAAAAAGGTCAAAATCCGAGAGGTTAAATTGTAAGGAAAAAGGTTTTTGATTTTGATATTGAACTTTTCCATTTATTAGATTTAATTTGTTTTATGGCTTTAACAAAATTTCTCTGCACCTGGTAATTTATTTTTTATTAATATTTTTCATTAATTTATTAGTAAATTATAAAAAAAAATTGCACTTCAGCAAATGTCTCGATTATCTCTTAAACACCGTTTGGTAACGGAAATAAGGGGGGCCCTTATCCCCAGTTTAATATCCAAACGAGAATAAGGACAATGAGAATTGCAAAACCTCATCATTACGTCTCCTTATCCCCAGTTTAATACCCAAACAAGAATAAGGGCAATGGAAATTGCAAAACCTCATCATTACGCTTATTCCGGTATAAATTGGGAATACCAATTCCTAACCTGAGACGGAATAAGACGAAATTCCACTTTGCACGGAAATCGAGAAAACCCATGGGTACAGGGCTCTCTCTCTCCTTTCTCTCTCTCTCTCTCTTATACTTGGGTTCCTTTCTTTTTTTTTTTCTTTTTTTTTTCCTTTCTTTTGCATACTAATAAAAATTAGTTTTTTATTTTTTTAAATTAAAATTTTTAAATTTTAAAACATATTTAAATTTATAAATTTTAAATTTTAAAATTTTTTATTTTAAAATTTTTAATTTTTTTAACTTATTTTTTAATAAATCTAAAAATTTTATTTTATTTCATTTTTGAAAAAAAAATTATTAATTTTAAATTTTTAAAATTTATACAATTATTTTATAAATTTTTTAAAATTTATATAAATTTAAAAATTAAAATTTTTACTCTCACTTAAAATTTAAAAATTAATTTTTATTTACTCTCACTTAGAATTTTTACTCCCAATTAAACTTTAATTTTTATTATGTATTTTTTAAAATTTATATAAATTTAAAAATTAAAATTTTTACTCCCATTTAAATTTTAATTTAAAGGGTAAAATAGTCAAAACACAAAATTATCCCTCTCAATTCTTCTTATTTCTCTATACCCAACCAAACACATTCCTATATAATTTACCAAACATAATTTTCTTTAAACTCGGTATAACTCTTAAACCGAACCAAACGTAAATTTACACTAGTTACTGCTAAAACCATATCTTATACCTATTCCCGGTATAACTAAATTTTTCTTATCTCCGAACCAAACGCAGCCTTATAGATCTGTATTAAAATTTGTATTAATTATCCTCCTGTACATTGCCATTATTTCAAAAGGTCTAGCTATTTAGAAATATTATTGCATTCAACAATAAAACTATATTATTTTTCAGATTAATATAAATTTAATAAAATTTACTGTTCAAGTTTTATTGTTAAAGCCATTATTTCAAAAAGTCTAGCTATTTATAGTTCATGCAATAGAATAATATAAATTTAATAAAATTATTTAATAAGCTATCAATTTTGATAGTACTAACGAAAAAGAAAATTTTTTCTAGATTTTTTTAGCTTTTTTTTTTTCGAATTAAATATATGCTGTGATGTGTAAGAATGTAATATACCAGCTCGTTTAAGTAAAATTTTGCTGCCTAATTTGATAACTTTTTAAAATTTTGAATCTATTTGAAATAGTGGTAAAATATAGAGTTGTAATTGATATAATTTTTAGGGATAATTGCCTGTGTACCCCTGAAATATGATGAAATATCTGATTTATCCTTCTTATTTTTTTCTTTTCAATATATCCCTAATACGTTCCACCTTTTTTCTGATATACCCCTATTTTGAGGGTATATTTGAAAGAATTTGAGTTTTTAGAAGGATATATTAGAGAGCAGATTTTTTGAGGGGTAGATATGAAAATTGGAAACTTAATAGGGGTATATAGGCAATTGCCCCTAATTTTTAATAAAGGAGAGTAATTGAGACCGAGGCTAAAATGTAATGATGCTTTTTATGATTTATCCTTGATTTATATTTCGGCATCATATTTTGCTCCGACTGACTTTTTGGATTTTTTTAACAACCATTATTTAAGATCTTGTTTAGTCATACGTGATTTAAAATATTATTTTTGTTCTTAGAAAGGTTCAAAAATATCAAAAGATCTTTTAATTTTTTTTTTATTAAAATTATAAAATTTCGTTAGCAATTATTATTACAGTAGCATATAACTTCAAAGCAGAAAAGTTTAGAAGTAATTTTAAAGTTTTTAGACCTTTCAAAATATAGAAAATATTGCTTATAACCACCATTTTATCAAACAAAGTTTGATTGGTTATAATTTTTTATACTTACAAATTAAATGGCTGGAATAAAATAAAAAAATATATATATATCCTGGAGTACACTGTTTGGATGCGCCAGGTGTAGGCAGTGATTTTTCAAAAATTAAAATCAAAGTGTTAAAGAATAAATAGTAAAATTAATTTTAAATATTATGTAATTAAATATCAAATGTTCTAAAATTCAGATTAATGTATGCAGTTTTACCAGCAAAAAAAAAAAAAAAAAAAAAAAAAAAAAAAGAAAGAAAAAAGAGCACACGCTGACACATAACAACAATAGCAACAACATGACCACTACAAAGAGGGATCTTTCTTAAGAAAGAACCAGGTATCCTCCACGCCTAGATCCAAATTTGGAAATAAAATTTTGGCTCTTAATAGATTTAAGCTATTACTGTATCAATCTAAACTTCAAATTTATAACATCGAATATCAACTATCAAATTTTTTATCAAATGATCAGAAATGTAAAGCAACTTATTTAGAAATATATACTTTTTTATTTTTATTTTTTGCATAGATTATACAAATTATATTTTTGACGACTCACTAATAAATAAAATATTTTTTATTATATTTTATCTTTCGTGTAATATAATTTTTATAATTTCAAATAGGATCAATTGGTTCTACTAGAAACATCATCTCCACCCTCAAAATAAAAAATAAAAAATAAAAAATAAAAAGTTGGGAAATAAATGGGCCCAACGGTCAAAATTTTAAATAAAAATGGCCCATTACGTTTCTCAAATCTCCTTTGCTTGTTCTTCTTAAACCCCTGACGCATTGGCACCTCCCTGAGGCGATTCCGCACGAGATGCTCTCTCGCCTCTTCTCCCACTACGGCGCTTCCTCTGTGCGCCCCTGCGCCGGTGGAAGGTACCACTTAGCTCCGAACCCTCGATTATTGACTTCTTTGCTTTGATTTGTACCAAGATGCGACGTATGCTCATGGTGATTGTTGTTGTTGTTGTTTTGTTAATTTACATTGTATCAAAATGTGTCGTGCGTTGATGGTGATGATGGAGCAAACGTAGGCTTCTTCTTCTTGATTACTTTTATTTGATTTGTATCAAAGATGTGCGATATTTTGATTGCGGTAATGATGCTGCGTAGGATTATTTGTTCTAAATTGCATTTATTTGATTCGTTTCAAGATTTTTCTTATAATTATTTGATTTTTATTTTTTATTTTTCACTTGTATCAAAATGTGCCGCATTCTGTTGGTGATAATGGTGCTATTTAAGCTGCTTCTTCTTCTTCTTCTTGGTCTGATTGATTTATTGATTTGATTTGCATCAAGATTTGCCATTGATGGTGATAGTGATGCTATATCTTGGGATTCTTTGTTTTATTAGCTCTGCCCCCTACGTAATGTTTCACTTGGTTGGACTATGGTTTTGTTTTTATTTTACCGGCCGGACCGGTCGCCAAATAGGATACTAAATTGTTAAAATTTATAAACTACAGTACAATAAAATAATACATTTTATAAATCACAAGGTGGTGGGCTTTTTTTAGCACTTCACTTGGCCGCAGGTCCTTATACAGAGAAGTATCGATCACATGAATGTAAAGTAAAACTATTTAAACCATTGGATGGCAAAGTGAAAATACACTACACCAACCACGGAGAGGGCCAAAAGACATTCATTGTTGCTATCAATCTCCAGTCTCCACCTTCTCAAGCAAGCAATTGATTTTGATTTTTATTCCCCCTATTTATGTATTTGTAGGATTTTGCATATATTTTGAGTAATTATAATTTTTAAGAATAGTTTTACGCTGTTCTTCTTCCTCAATTCCTCTCTAGATATGCTAAATTACAATTAAACAAAAGAAATTACAAGTTAATAAATTACACAAGGGAATTATCTTTTCATAAATTTTGCAACAATAGCAACTTTAGTAATTTGCATAATTAGAACAATAGTAGCTTGCTATTGCACAATTTAAGAATCACATTTTAATGTCAATTACGTAAAAATGCAGTTAAGATATTCGAAAATATGGTGGGTTGTCTTAAAATATTTGTAAATAATCTCTTGCACGTATATAGACTAATTAGTAGAATTTCAACCATTTCTTAATTTGTAGCGATTTGGAGTGCCGAAAAATTTCTACTTGAAAGATATATAGTATTTACAAAGTAATTTTTTTGGTTGTGTATTGCTTATATATGGTTCGAGTCATCAGATGTATTTTTGACGCAGACCAAAGTCACGTTGAGAGAGAGAAGAAGCTCAAGGATGGAAAGAGAGGTATATATGAGCAAATAATTCTTTGACGAAGACGAAACTATTATTTCTAAAAATTAATTATATATATAGGGTCGATACCCTAATTCTACTATAAACGAAGATAATAACTATAATATATCTTTAAACCTAATCAGATTAGAAATAACTAAATAGTTAAATTCAAAAATATATATATATATATATATAATTTTTTTAAAAAAAATAATCTAAAAATGTAAAAGCGGAGGACGAAATAATTGAATTTGGGTCCCAAACTCAACTAGAGCAACTTAGATGTTCGACGCGTAGATTTTGAAAAGTGTTTTTCGAATTGGGATTATACACTGAAATCTGACACTGGAACTAAAAGTTATTGCTATTTAAAAATTAAAATTTCTCATGCAGATTGTAAAATTTACCTAACTCAAATTTGGCTCAACTTAGTTGACCGTGTTTTTTCAAAAATTCTAACACTAAATTAGCTCTACATCAAATTATTATTATTATTATTTTTTGAGGCAAACTGAAGTCCGGTATCATATTATTATTTTTTTTGAGGCAAACTGAAGTCCGGTATCATGCATGATTAATTAGAAGTCTGAATAATATATACAGCGGATGGCCGGATGCTGCACAAGCGTTTGATAAAAAAATTTATCATTTTGTATTTTGTGTTGTTGTGATACTGAAAACACCCCTTCAAGGAGAACAAGGGGAGGCAGAAGAAGAGCTTCCCAGAAGAGGAGGAGGAGGAGGAGAAGAAGAGCTGGACGGGTTGTTGATGCAAATCGAAATGGTTTGGGAGGAGAACATAAATATGTATAATTATTATTTGTTGATAAAAGTATGGACCTTATCTGAACTATGGTGTATTTTAAAAATGGGCATGTGAGCTTTACGAATTTTGGTTTTAATGCTTCCCCTCGTCCTTGTGATATCAGAATTTTTCTTAGAAAGATTTGTCGAGTTCATTTGGAATTGAGTCTATACCTTAAGGTATCGTTTGGATTGGGGATAAGCCAGAATGAATTATACCAGGTATAAGTATAAAGTAAGGGATAAACCTGGTATAAACCTAAATTATTTTTGGTTGGGAATGAGGCTTAAACCTGGTATAAACCTGGTATAAGAAAAATAGTGTTTGGATTGAGGTTGAAGAATAAGGAGATATAGAGTTGACTTTTATGTTTAATGACGATGTGACCCTTACTTTTATGTATATTATAAATTTGATAATTAAATAATGTATTAGAATTTTTTAATTGTAACAAATCTTATATATTATATTTAATTAATTATATATTATATCAAATTATATTTAATTTTAATTAGTCTTAAAAATTATTTTTAACGATTAAAAATTATAATATTTGCATTCTGCAAAGGTAAATTTAAATAAAATTTAATAATATTATTTTATAAATGATTTATACATACTCATGATAAAAAATTTTATTTACAAAAATCTGTTGCTCAATACATTCATGAATTAAATAATTTGACAAAATTATTCAGTAAAACAAAGATTTTTTAATTACCAATAACGAACTCACAATAAAAGTAAATTACCATCAAACAATAACGATCTCACAATAATATTTCAAATTACATCATACCCGGAAAACACGAGTTTTTAATTAAAAGTCCAATTAACATTACATATAAACAAAATAAACTTTTTTACAAGCTGACTAACATAATATTACACCAGTAAATCTAATATTTACAAACTTTTAGTCAGTTACAATGATTTATCTAACTTCTTTTATTCCACAACTCATCGGTAATACGTGTGCGAATGTCGTCTCCCCGCCGTGACTCTGATGTACTATAATTTGTAGTGGTCGCTTCCACGTTAACCTCTGGAGGCTCTGGCTCTACTGCTTCGGTAAAATATCTATCATCTCCTTGTTGCCGTCGAATAAAATTGTGGATCACACAACATGCCATAGCTACGTGACACTGCACTCTATAAAGAAACGGTGTAGCAACAGTTAAAATTTTGAATCTCTTCTTTAAAATTCCAAAGGTCTTCTCTACCACATTTCTTAGTTGGGCGTGTCGATGATTATACAAGTCCCGCGGCGAACGATGTATACGACCACGTGTGTTACTGTCATATTGACTCAGATGGTAACGCTCGCCTCTATACGGCGCCAGAAATCGATCGGTATTCGCGTAACCGGAATCGACCAGATAATATTTTCCTGTATATATAACAGAAGGGTATACAACTTGTAATAAATAAATTAAACCAATAATAATGAAGAGAGCAATAAAAAATTACTCCTTAAATTTTACCTTCAGGAACTGTAAAACCTCCACTTTCACATGCCCATCTGAGTACCCGCATATCAGCGGCAGAGCCTTCCCAACCGGTGCATACATAAAAAAACATATGATCAAAGGATACAGCTGCCATCATATTTTGCGATGTAAATCCTTTGCGACAACGAAATCGTGGTTGTTTCTCCCTTTCTACCATAACCGGAATATGTGTACCATCCACCGCCCCAATTGCATTCTACATATGTTAATGTCACAACATAATAAATTACCAATTCAGCAATGGAAATGTACAAATTTAGTGCTGAAAACTTATTGTCTCTTACCTTGAACGGATGGAAATTCGGATTCCCACTTATTCTTGGATGCACTCCACAATTACTTTGCGGCATAGTTAAATAGTCATCTTTTATTTGAATAATGGCCCGAAGTACATTGTTAAAATGACGACTAATCGTTTTCCCCGAATGTTGAAAAGTTTCAGCAAGCACCCTATTTGCAACACTGTGTCCTATACAAAATAGGAAAATTGTCAACTGTTCGTCAACAGTCAGATTCCGTGTACCTTTTAAAAGGCCCTTCCCAAGAAGGTCATCACGGAGAGCAATGAATGTAGTTGTCGTCATTCTAAAATGATTGTACCCCCGTTCTGGATGACCATTCAGAATATCACAAATAAACTGATGCCCCGTAAATAGACGGGTACGACATGGTTGTCTGCTAATTGTACTTGTATCATTTATACATCCTCCGTCAATAAGCATGATTATGAGTTGCACCCAATAGTCATCATCATCATCCAATATATCGAACAAATTGGCGTGGAAAGCCAACGAAAATACATGTCGATAAATTGAATCATCCATTACAACTGCAAGTTAATTTCTGGCAGTTAGCCAATATTGATAGTACGCATAAATGATATAATATTTATTTAAATTCATCTCAAACATTCATCTCGCCGAATACAACAAGCAATTACAAAAGAAAGTAGTACATGAAATAATTTAAATGTCGACATTATCCGACTCCCCTACTTGGTTGTTAGGATATTAAATACCATCAACGATGTATCCTTGACGCAATGAGCATGAGTAGAACAGCCTCCCAATAATCATCATCATCATCTAATATAGTCAACAACATTGCAACAAAACGGGAACAACATACAGTTTGAAAATTTGAATCATCCATTATATCTGCAACGATATTGTACCAATTTAGCGAACAATCATACTAAATAGACATGAGTTAACATGTATAGATATTTCAAACAAACATTAAGATAATGTCTAGTTAAAGGCAATCAAAGTGTTCTAGAAAATAACACAACATTGGGTTTTAAAGTAGTAACAGTGCGGGATAATAAATTACAAAAACGATACTAAAATGTACAGAAAGTTGCGATACTAATTATTACAAAGCTTGTATTTACACTAATGAAATTACAAACAGATTATATAAATGTCCACTAAGGACCTGGAAAAAATTGACGATACATCAGATTCTCTTTTGCTATCTGCTGTTCAACCCACTTGTAAGCAAGATCGTCATTCATTGTCATAAAAAGTTGACGATTTTGCGCATCCTTCAAAGCGTCGCCGGCAGCCAAGACCTGGTCACTAGTGAGCCCCTGCATATTATATATGCGCTGCATACAATCCTCGATGACCGGAATGGGTCGTCGAGCTTCTGCATCCTTATTATACATCTGCCTTACCAGATCTAATTTTTCTTTGCCCAGCTGAAGCATCTCGGCGACGCATTCAGATATGCCTTCAGTTTTTTTTTGACGGCCTCCGGTTGACGGACGGTTTGTTCGTTGGCTAGGCTCGGGTGCTGGGCAACGAGGCCTTTTGCCTGTCGAGCTGTGCCCAGACCCACTAGTTGTCTTGTGTGGAGGGTGAGGGCTAGGTGACCTTTCGGGTGGTGGACTTTGCATGAATTCATTCATATATGGCCCAGAGGACCCTGCTTCAAATTGAAAAGGTAAGAGATGTAATCCTGATAATGTTGGAGCTATGATTGTATCATCCTCACCAGAGGATGATGAGGAGGAGCTAACTATTGTTGTAGTGGGTGGCAGGAGTGAAGAAAAGCCATATGCACCGGTTGCGGTAGTCTTCTCTGTCAGAAACTCCAGATCCTTATACAGAGGAAATGGCCTATCCCTACATTTGGCATAAGCGGGATTTTTCTGGACGTAGGTTAATTATATTAGTAAGGCTACTCAATATGGAAAAAATGTATTGAAAGGTAAATTAAATCACGTTAGCAAGATCACGCCATCCCAGTCACAACTATCGCCTGCCGTGGGAATGTGGCGGATAAAATCCCATCCCCAACCACTCTTGTTGACCAAGCAATGGTACAACGAGAAAGTGCGCTTCAACACCTTCAACCTATTCTTCACCTGCTCCTTTGTTAGGTTTAAACCATTTCGACTATTTATTTCCGCTACAATCCTAACCCACGCAAGGTTAGTGAATGATCCATTCACGTTGTTGCCGAGAGTATGTTCCTCAGTCAACAACGATAACAGACATGCATCCAAGGCCTCACTCCAGTTTGGTGTTCGGGGCGATTGTTGGGCGCGAGATCGACTAGCACCCTCATTTGGAATTGTATTGTCTTGGGTGTTGCCCATGTTTGATCGACTGGATTGACCGGCCTTGAACACTTTCTTAAAAGGACGCATCTGTACATAATGTATGTTCTACTTTATATATTTTGGCATAACACAATATTTTTATAATATTTTTAGCATTAACCTTAAACCAATAATATAATTGCCATTCAATTAGGAAGACATATGTGATGCTTACCATATTACTAATTGCATAACAGGGGATGGCATGTCATAATTGGCATGGTAAATAGAGAATTACATAATATAGTATTTATTTAAAAAAATGCGGTTGAGGCATAAAAGTAAAGATAAATGTTGGCAAATTATTTTTCATTTACACAAAATTGGAATAGTGGGTTATTATGTACAAGGGCTCATTTGGTTTCCAATATGTATGGGGTTGCAGTGGATTCTAAATCCATGCCATCCATCAAACGCATAATGGCAACCGTCATCATCGCCTTAATATGTACACGGGCTCAACTGGTTTCCAACAAGCATGGGGTTGCAGTGGATTGTACATCCATACCATCCATCAAATGCCTATGGTAACCGTCATCATCGCCAACATTTATATTTTCATCACCAACTCAAAACAGATGAAACATACAGATTCCGCAGCCATCAAAACAAATATTTCTAATGACATAACATAGTCATTTATCATGAAAGGCTATCTACGTATTATATCCGATAATAGCAGCAATGTCAAAAAAATAAAAGGGTTGCACCTTTGATGGCAGAGAGCTAGCTCGGTAGAGGGGACAGCGAGCAACCGAAGGGGCAACCTTGGTACAGGAAGGGATCAGAGATGAAGCTCGGGGCACCTTTGGTACAGGGAGCAGGGATCAACAAGCAGCCAAACACACACAATACAGAGATCGGGAGCGGAGAGCACAGATCGTACCAACTTTAGAAAAACACACACAGGGAGCAACAATTACCGGAGTAGCTGTCACAAAGACCGACGACGACCAGGGGGTGCGGGGTCCACAGATCGGCGAACACCGGATAAAAACCCACAAGCTCGATGGCCACGATTCCAAGAAAAAAAACTGACAAGGAGAAGCTCTCACCAAGTCCGGCGTCGACGAGGGGGAGCAGGGATCACAGATCGGCGAAGAACTGAAAAAAAAACCCACAAGCTCGATGGCCGCGGGAACAAGAACAAAAAACCCACAAGGAGATGCACTCACCAAGTCCGGCGACGACGGGGGGGAGCGGGGAGCACAGATCGACGAACACCGAAAATAAAAACCACAAGCTCGATGGCCGCGGATCCACGAAAAAATTAGCCACAAGGAGAAGCTCTCACCAAGTCCGGCGACGAGGGGGAGCGGGGAGCACAGATCGGCGAACCAAGAAAAAAAACCCACAAGCTCGATGACCAAGGATCCACGGCAAAGAAACCCACAAGGATCAGCTCTCACAAAGTCCGGCGACGACGAGGGGGCGCGCGGAGCACCGATCGGGAGCAAGCAGAGATGGAGGGTTGGAGGAGATGAAGGAGATGAAAAAGGGGAGAGAGGGATCGGCAGTGGTGGAGGAGATGAAGGAGATGAACAAGGGGAGAGAAGGGTGCCTCGGGGGAAGTGAAGTGTGTAGATCACGGGGAGAGATAGGGAGAAGAGAAATGGGAGTAATACCAGGGGTGAGAGAGAGAGAGGAGGGATATCCCTTTGCCCAGGTTTGGGATATCCCCGTTTGGGTGGGATATCCCAAACCGGGGATATCCCAAAAGTGTTTGGGGATAAAGGGAGGATATCCCCCCTTTATCCCCAATCCAAACAGGGGCTAAATGAATTACAGAATGTTACATCAAATAAAAATTAATTTAATAGATTTTAAAATATTTTATCAAAAAAGTTATTTGTACTATCGAATTCTTTGAGGAACAAACTTAAATTATATTGTAAAATTAAGTAGTAAAATCAAAATTGTTAAAATTTAGATATCTATCTCAAAATGCAATATGGTTCAAGTATGGCTCATTCTTTTTTGCCTCATTTGGTGACCATTTTTCCCTTTTAAAAAGAGGGGTTCTTTTTTCTTTTTTTTTTTTAAACAAACTTTATTTATAATGGTGGAGAGTTTTATTTATGGGCTTGTGGACTTCTATTTCATGTTGGTGGTGAGTTTCATTTATTGTGTGCTGTTGGTTTATGTTTAGGTATGATGTTGCTTTTTTTATTTAGTACTTGGGTCCAAAAAATTCAAAAAAATTTATAAGGCGATCGAGGAGAGCTCTAAACACTCTTGAATTATTTTTTTTTTTTTTTTTCTTTGGCCTCCTAACGCATAAAAGTTGGTAAATTCGAAAATAGGCCTCAATTTGTGAAGCAAATCTACTTCTACCTTGAGCTATTTTACCTTTGGGGGAATTGAAAATAAAAAAGAAAAGAAAAAAAGCACTAGTTCCAAAATGGTGTAGCTCATTTTTTCCATATGATTCAAACGATTGCATTTTGTCTTTTTATGTTTTAATTCTTATTTCACCAAAAAAAAAAAAAATTACACTAAATAGAATGACAAATTAAAACTTATTAGAAACATCACGACGTGGGAGTGAAAAATGCTCTAAACCACTTTGGAGCAAAGTGCAACTTTGTAAACCAAAGAATGACAAAGCGAAATAAAGCTAAACACAAGGGGAGACAACATGTAACTTCTTAAACCACAGATGAGCAAAGAAAAAATGCACCATACCACGTGAGGGCAATTTGAAATTTATCCATACTTTAAATATTATAATTTTGTTTTTCATTTTTAATCTTTTATTTTAGAATAATGAGCTTCGCTCATAATTATCAAATAGTACTCCACTCTTTTGTAGAATCTAGCTAATGGATATGTATTCAAGGGCAAGTCGATGATCATCCAGTTTGGTGGCAATCCTATTGCTGGCAAAGCTACCTAAATGGTAAACTTGGGATGGAAATTTTGATCAATCCAACAATTCTCACAACTATTCCAAGTCCAATAAAGTTGGAAATGATTTTTTCATTAAAAAAAACATAATGAGGTGTATAGTGTGCATTTATGATAGTCAGGAACTTCTGATGAAACACCCATATAGGGCTCAGGATTTTGTATCCTCTGAATGGAATAAGCTTGAACTATTATTGCTGCTTATCTGAGAAAGAGTTTTTAACATACATTACAACTTTACAAGCTCATGTGGAAGTGCAAATTATCATCAGTAATTTCTAATTTGCTGAATTGATAAGCCGGTTGTCGCTTATTCAGTATCGTTTTATTTCTTTGTTGCTTATTTGTATATATTAGAAATGGTGGTGGTCTTAATTTAATGATATTTGTAGTGCTGCTGCTGCTTCTGTTTACTTTATTTCTTCCTTAGATGGATTTCTAATCATATATTTTTTTTTTCCTTTTCTCTTTTAGGTGATTTGTGATCAATAGATATTTGCTTATTGGTATGTACAAAGTATTTTTCGTAATAATTATTAGGTACGTACATCTCTTTTGTTGTTAGGTTTGTTATACTTAGATAGTCAAATTCATCATCTTTTAAATTTAGTCTGATATTAAAAGACAAATTGTAATACCTGTATTTAAATAAAAATTTATCCTCCTTAATTTTAAAAATATAGTCATGAATATTTAACTATACAGTATTTATAATTACATCCAACGAAAGGAAACGTCACTTTAACTTCTCAATGTATGTAACCAACCAAATGCTGTAACTCATAAAATGAGCTTCCCTTTGAGAACTTTAGCACATGATGCTGAAGCATTTTTCTAATTGTAAATTTTAGATATATACTTGAACTAATTCTAAAATTTGAATTTTATATTGTAAATGATTTTTTTTTTACCTTTATAGGTATTTAAAAATGTAAATTTAATTTCATTATAAATCTTGACTTCAAATTTGAAAAGTACTAAGAAATCCTAACATTTTTTCCCTATATTTTTTTTTAAGAAGAACAATTATTTTCTTTATGACATTTACATTGCTGCTGCTTTTTATTCCCTATAATTTGTTCCTTTCTTACATGGATTGCTAATTATATATATTTATCTTTTATTTTTTAGGTGTTTGTGAAGAAATATCAAAAAAATTGTGGGGGAATATTTACTTGTATCAGCGTGTTGGTACTATTTTGGGCAAAAAATATTTAGTTACAGAAATCATGTAAATAAATTTAAGTTAGTAAAAAATATTTGGAATACTTAAGTAGTGCTTAAGAATGAACTTCAACTAAAAAGAAAATTAGGTTGTTTTAAAAAAAAAAAAATCTGATTGTTTGGAAAAAAATATGATAGCAGTAGTACAAAAATTAGAAGTAGCAAGGCGAAACTATAATATTTTTCTGCAACTCAAATTTGTCATTGAAGAAACAGTAATAGCAGAAGACTCAAATACGGCAGCAACATATAAAGTATATTAAAATATATAAGTTGTAGAACTTAATAGTCTAAGAATAATTTTAAAATGTATAGTAAAAAATTTATCATCACAAAAATCACAATGAATAAAATAAATAAAATTCAGCAGGAGCACCTAAGATTAAATAATGTTGAAAAAAAAAAAAGAGGCAAATCAAAACTGATAGAAAAATAGACATCATAACGAGCATAAGCAAGAGTGTGAAAAATTGGAGGAACGTACATGAGAAAGGACAATAGGTGATAAAATATACATTATGTTTCTTACTACAATATATTTTGAATTTTATAAGATATAAAGTATAATCTATAAAATATTATTCTTTATCTGACATTATTTATTGGGTTAATTGCCTACGGCTCACTGTTCAGTGTTTATTTTTTAACCGATTATATGTAAAATGACAGTTTTACCTTTTCAAAAATATCCCTCCAAAAAATAATATAGAAATATCTGAAAGGGTAAAAAGATAAATTTACCTCACTAACTAACCAAGATTAACTATTTAATCTATGGTTAACTAGATTTTTCTAACAGAGATAGATGGTAGGGATATATATGAATAACGTTGGACTTTTGAAGGGATAAATATAAAAAGTTGAACTTTGTAGGAATATATCTGCTATTCGATATATTTGCAGGGAGCCGTATGCAATTAACCCTTGTTTATTATACATACTATTTTGCTATTTCTGTTGGTGTTGATTTGCTTATACAGTTGCTACTGTTTTTAGTGCAGCAGTAGATTTTGATTTTTTTATTTTTTTAAATTTTTTTTTGTTTTTTATATGTCAATTATTTTGCTTCTTTCTCTACCTTCCATTTATTTTAATATTTTATTTACACTTTAAATTACTTTTCAGTTAGTTTAATATTGTCTTTGTGCTTTCGGTTAAACTTTAATAAAATTTTCGAGTTAAAGGACATATTATTTACTTTCTTACATAATTAACAATGATGACAAAAGTTAAAAAAATTATGATTTAACTGTCAACAAAGTTTTAACATGGCAAAGCAACTCGGATTTCAATTATACAACAATGGCAACCATTTATCTCTCTCAGCGACCGACAAATAAATTATTGAGGCAACATAACTATCTAATACACTTTTTCTTTCGAGTAATACTCTTATACCTTTTTTTTTTTTTTTTTTTTTTTTTTTTTTTTTTTTTTTAATCATCCATTCATACCTATTTAACGGCTCATACTTAATTATTTTTAAGTCATACCCTATAATAGCATGTAACATTGAGGGGGCATTTGGATTGGGTTATCTTGGCAGGATTACCCGTAATCCTGCAGAATTATTGTGTTTGGAGAATCTTTCCTGTAATCTGTTTGGTAATATAAGATTCCGAAAGGTGCAGGATTAATCCCAAAACATTACTGGGGGAGGGGTGTATGTTGCATTACTGGAAGCGGATAATGTTGTAGTTAATGTAAAATAACAAGTTTACCCTCGAATACCCCTCAAACCCTAAACAGGAGATCATTCAATCTCCTCTTCGCACGATCGCCACCCCTTTCTCTCCCGAGATTGCCGTACGGACCTCCCTCTCTCGCTCCGCTGCCGCCCCTCTCTCCCTCTCTCGCCCGAGCAAGCCGCGGCCACCTCTCTCCCCCTCTCTCGCCCAAGCAAGCCGCAACCGCTCCTCTCTCCCTCAAGCGCCCTCAAACCGTACGGCCCCCCTTGCCCTCTCGCCCTCACGCCATACGCCTCCCTCTCGCTCACGGCCCTCTCTCTCTCGCGTAATTTTGTGATTTTTATTATTATTATACTCTATTTTTTATTTATTTTTAACGGTAGAAATTAATTTTTTGGGGTGAAATTTAAATTTTAAGTTTTGGTGGTGTAAAATATCAAAAGGGTAATTTTGGAAAAGGATATACATTTCTATCAGGATTACTGAGTTTTAAAGGTTGAACCAAACGTAATAATACTATAAACACTGTAATTTAGCATTACATTACTGGTTTATTCCAAACGCATTAATGCAGCATCAGCAGTAATCTCGTTCAGAAATGCAACATGTCGGGGTAGGTTGAAATACTCAGTAATCTTACATAACCCGATTCAAACGCCCCCTGAGAGAGTTCCGTTTACCAGGTACCCCAAAATAGAATATTTTGATTTTTTGATTCAAAAATAATTAAATAATTTTATCACTATTTTAAGAATTTTTATTTTTGTAAATATTATAAATTTTAAAAATTTGAATTTAGTGAGAGTTTTTATTTTTGGAAAGATTATAAATTTTAAATATTTTAATTTAGTTATTGTTGTAAATGGTAATATTTTAATGGTTTTTATTTAATATATTGTAAATGATTTTAACTTTAGAAAATTATTTTTAGGAATTAGAATTTAGGAACCTATTAATTTGTAATTTAAATTTTACCATTTAAATTTGATTTAACTTAGTCCGTACAATTCTATTCTAAAAAGAAATTTGAATTATACCATATATTTCTATTAAATCAAATATTTAAGCAGATTAAAAATTTTAAAATTATAATACAAAATTAATGTTTAAATTAAAGAAACGGTCACGTCCCGAGTTTTGAAAAGCAGGCTAATTTTTTATTTTTTTTTTTTTTTAAATCAGAGTTTAAATCATTTCAGACGTGAACAGATCGCCACATGTATAGTAAATTTTCTGTCCATTTGGACAGAGCCTTTCCTATACATGCACGGTTAAGCACTTACAGTCAATACCAGAGTAGTCTAAACTACGCATACATCATTAATCATTTTAAAACATAATGCGGAAGATAAAGTATACTGGTGACATAAGGGTCGGCACTATCGCAACAGCCTCACCAACGTGTCCCGACATCCCAGCACGCGAACGACCTGAAAAATAGTCACCCAGGGGGTGTGAGATACATCGACAGTGTATCTCAGTGGGCACGACGAGCCGAGAAATAGCTAATCGTACTTACTGGATACAATAATCTGCGGATAGTAAATAGATCCATAGGTAAAGCTGAATAATCAATAAAAGACTAATGATAAGTCAAAGATATAACTGAGCAGATATGGGTACAGAATGAATCAGTAAAATATGCTAGAACACGAAAATATAACTATGCATCAATAATGAAAGTAAGTACCCAACCGATGCCACTGTTGGTCACGGGGACCTCAGGCGAAGATATCAAAGCAGAACCAACCACAACCATACTGGATTCCATCTAGCCGAGCTGAACAACAACCCCGTACCATTGATATAGCCGAGAGGATCCTCGTACCTAAAGGTACAGCCGAGAGTTTCCTCGTATCGGTACAGCCGAGGGGCTCCCCGTACCCAGTGATACAGCAAGAGGGGATTGCTCACGGGTCAACTAGACCTTTTACCGGTAAAGAACGCAATGTGGGGGATCAATCCCACAGCGTACGCTAGTGAACAGCAGGTGCACAACCATCATAATGCTAATGCTCAAGCTCACGGTCAACAGACCAGATAATCGGCAACATGCCGGAAATCCCCACAGGGATGTAGATGTCTGTATATCAATCATGGTCAATCATGCATATCTGGAATATAAGTACAAGAATAACTCGACACAAAAGCTGTGTATCAATCAACAGGCATGATAAGACCAAGTAAGACTACTGTACTGAGATATATAAATCTAACGACAAATAAACAATATATGTCCAAGTAAAGCAGGATATAAGCAATCTATGATGGTATAGCATAAATGCAAGATCAGGACTAATATCAAAAACAGGTGTCCGACTAACTAAAGCACCCAGAGGGCCGAAAAGATAAAACTCGGACCGAAGATAAACCCACCTGTGTGTAGGCGGACCAACGACTCCAACAGAAGGCTCGTGGGCCGGAGTCAGACTGCAAGGACCTGAATCATGAATACTAATTAGGGACAGACTCACACATTCCCCAAACCACAGACTCACACTATACAGATAGTTTAAACAGGGAACTCCCCTAACCTTTTCCAAATTGCATGTTATATATATTTTAAAACTCACTAATTAAGCCACTTTGCTAAACTCGATGCTCGATCGGAGCCATAATTACTTCACACTTCCGGAAAGGCCGATTTGGAACCGAAAGCCACCGAATTGAAACGAGAGCCACTGGACCAGCCAGGACAGCGTCGGGAATAACCAGAGACAGGTAACAAGATCTACTAATCATTTTACGACATCGAAGTACGCGAAACTCACGCCGAAAGTCGTTAAACCGACGATTTTGCCGATTTACGGTTCGTTATCCAATTCCTGCTCAACGAAGACCAACGGACCTCTAACAAAAAGCTCAGAGATCACATATATACACGCTGCCCGAGACAGACCATGAAGTCATATTTGCAATCGAGTCCCTATGGTTCTCTAAATTTGCATAAATACACCCAATTAACCACTGTTTCGACTTGATCTCCCAATCCGGGAGGTTTTAATCTATGCCGTAAATTACCATAGGTAGATCTCGACGCAAGCTAACCCGTGCTCACTGGTTTGAGTTGACACAAAGCCCGAAAACACAATCGGGTCCATGATTACATAGTTCACAATAGCTTGGATTACCACACTAACCTAACTACTTTATCAACTCATTATAAAGCAAGAGCATCATGTTCAGAAAGGACTTCACAGTCTAGGACTCACCTCAGGCGCGACGCAGGTCGGCCGGAAAGATCGTCGGAGCAAGGTGGTTAAGGCTACAATCTTGCTAGAGCTCGGATTGGCCGAGCCTTGCTCAACTCGGGTTCAAGCTGCAACCAAGGGCAAGCAGCAGTTGGAGGAGGTTCACAAAGGTGGTTCAGTCACCACCACACCCAACTCCGGCAGCCCCGTGCGGTGGTTGGCCGGAGAAGAGCTTTTGCGGCCACCTTAGGTGCAATAATGGAAAGTAAGCTTCTACACGTTAGAGTTCACATGCAATTACATGGAGAGCTTGCAACCAACCTATAGAACATACCTGGGTGGTCGGCCGGCGACTAGAGGCAACGGCGGCGGCCAGAGACGAGACTCGGCCGAGCTTAGGCCTCTAATGGCGAATCTTCAACCGTGGGCTTCTAGGTCCAAACAAATGCACAAGAAGGTTCCTCTCGGTGCTGTGTAGCTTCCCAAGGGTGTTGCCGGCGGTGAGGGGCAGCGGCAGCACCGGGCGACGAAGCTCGGCCGTGAGAAAGACAACCCGAGGCTATGGCTCGCTCGTGCGGGCTTACCTCTCAATCGATCCTTCTCAAATTTTGTGGAGAGCTTCCTGACGATCAAACGAAGCTTTCCAAGGTCTCTGATCGGGTTTCCAACCGTAGGATGAAACCCCCGCTCAGATCTGGCCGGATCTAGGTTTCCGGCGACAAGGTTGCCCCCGCCAATTAACCGGAGCACGGGAGGGCCTCCAACTTCACAGAGAGAATGCTCTCGATGTCAGAAGAAGACTGCATGGGTTCTTGGGCCAACAAAAACGAAGGAGGACCTACCTCGTCGGAGCAAAGAAAGAAAAGAGGAATCCCCGCCGGCGGCGTGCGGCGGAGCAGGACCCCGGGATGCCTCGGGCTGGGACTACACCACAAAGAAAAAGTTCCAGAAGCGGTTTTGGAGTAGTCTCTGCCTCTCTGGTTGCTTCTTCTCCAACCTAACCCGAGGACAACCACTATCCTTTGTTTCTTCTTCTTCTCCGGCGACGGGAGGCAGCGGCTGGTGGTGTAACGGCTGTGGAGAGAGCAGAGGGAGATGAGAGGTCTGGTGCTGGACGGCTAGGGCTAGGGCTACGGGATTGTTAGGGTTTACAAGAACCCTAAAATACACATATATATACACATGTACTAAAATGCCAATAACCCCTTCAACTTTCAACATTCTGTGCCAAGTCCTTCACAAAATTCAAATTTCGCAACAAAGTTCCTCTCCATCAGTTTGCACGCATTTCGGAGCATAAAATATAGGGGTCTCTATGTAATTTTTGTATTTTCGCTGTTTTTCACATTTTTCGAGGTGTTCGAGTCGCCAAATTGAAAAACGGACTTTGCCACGACGTCCGGCTCGACGAAACCTATCAGGTAACGAGTTTTGTTCGTCGACTAAAAATCCAAATAAATCGCAGATCCATAAAATACTGCGCTATTTATAGTTCAGCACGCTTTTCGAGGCTCTAGGGTCGTCAAACATAGATTCCGTCTGCGCCACCGCGCTCGGATCGACGAAACCGTTAGAATCGACTATTTGGATCGTCGAAAACAGATTCCGAACGGTCGGTTGGGTCAACGTTGGCCGGAAAACAATTAACTTATAGGGTCACTATTCACTTAAGTCATCCACTGCACAACTGTATAAGTTAATACAATCATCGAAAAACCACTGAAATAAACTTGAACTCGATCTTATTATTTAATTCACCTTTAAAATATCTCGATTATTATAGAAACTTTAAAATTCTTTAAACAAATTACACTCTTTAAATTAATGCATAAATTGTAATTCCAAAATTTTTTAATTTAAATTCTTTAAATTAATGCATAAATTGTAATTCTAAAACTCTTTAAATTAATGCATAAATTGTAATTTTAAAACTATTTAAAATAATATCTAAATTGTAATTCTAAAACTCTTTAAATTCATGTCTAAATTGTAATTCTAATTTTTTTAAAATTAAACTCTTTAAATTCATGCCTAAATTGTAATTCTATTTTTTTAAAATTAAACTCTTTAAATTAATGACTAAATTGTAATTTTAAAACTCTTTAAATTAATGTCTAAATTGTAATTATAAAATTTTTAATTTAAACTCTTTAGATTAATGCATAAATTATAATTATAAAAGTTTTAAAATTAATGCCTAAATTATAATTATAAAACTCTTTAAATTAAACTTTTAAATTAATTCCTAAATTGTAATTCTAAAACTTTTTAAATTAATGTCTAAATAGTAATTGTACAGCTCTTTAAATTAATGCCTAAATTATAATTCTAAAATTTTTTAAATTAATATCTATATTGTAATTCTAAAACTCTTTAAATTAATGCCTAAATTGTTATTCTAAAACTCTTTAAATTAAACTCTTTAAATTAATGCCTAAATTGTAATTGTAAAACTCTTTAAATTAAACCCTCAATTGTAATTCTAAAATTTTTAAAATCATACTCTTTAAATTAATGACTAAATTGTAATTGTAAAACTCTTTAAATCAATGCCTAAATTGTAATTCTAAATTTTTTTTAATTTAAACTCTTTAAATTAATTCCTAAATTATAATTCTAAAACTCTTTAAATTAAATTCTTTAAATTAATATTTAAAATATAATTCTAAAAATCTTTAAATTAATGTCTAAATTGTAATTCTAAATTTTTTTTAAATTAATGACTAAATTGTAATTTTAAAACTCTTTAAATTAATTTCTAAGTTGTAATTCTAAATTTTTTTAATTTAAATTTTTTAAATTAATGTCTAAATTGTAATTCTAATATTTTTTAAATTAATGACTAAATTAATTGCTAAGTTAGTGGAAGGTATTTTAATTATTATTTTTTTATTTTGTGATCTTTAATTAGGAAAATATTCATTTTATAAAGCTACATGTTAATTTTTAATAAATAAAATTATTTTTTTATTCTTTGCCAATAATTAACGGTTAAGAATATTTTTATTATTTATAAAAAAAAAGTATTAGAGTATTTTTTTTTATGGTATTTAAAATAAAAAAAAATTACTGCTGATTACCGATAATATTTATTTAATGTCTAACCGTATAGTAAAAATAAAAAATAGAACTGAAGTTCTACCGGCACTGATATCTTCTTCTTTTTTTTATGTTTTGTAATACTCCTTTATATATATTTTTTAATTAATTTACTGTGGTGCGTTGCACGTGAACTGCTATTGCCTCTATTTATATACTGCAGCTAAGTTATTTTAATTTGATTATTTTAAAATTTTGCAAAACTATTACTACTATTTATTTTGATCAAAAAATTATTTGCATTTAATTTTGGTTGAATGGAAACAAATTGTCAATATTTTTTTCTCCTCTTTTTCTATTTAACCGGGCGCTTATAAAGATATACAATAATAAAAAGAAAAGTTCAGTGTAGTGACAAACAAGATGCAGTAAAATCATATTTATAAAATTAATTATTGAATATCTAATTAAACTCTAGGTTGCAAAAGGCTTAAGTTTCAGTAATAGTGTGACGCCCCACTTCCCAGGGGGTCACCCATCCTAGAACTACTCTAGCTCTAGCACGCTTAACTCTCATGTTCCTCTTGGATCTTGCTACCATCCAAAATGCTATAGCCGCGTTAGAGATTTAGTCCTATTATATCATTTTTATATAGAGGACTAATCCAAATTCCGGGGGTGTTACATTCTTCCCCCCTTTAAGCCCTGACGTCCACGTCAGGCTCAAGCACACTCACAAGCACCAGGCGATGTGAGACTCGTCTCGCTAGCCTTAGCTGACCGTTGTGAGTGGCACAAATAGTTAATTTTGTTTAATTAGAATTTAATTCATTAGCAGTGAATTTACTGTTGATTCTTTTTTTATTTGTTTTTCCACAATCGTCCACCGCAATGCATGGATGTCTTAACTAATTTACTTTATAATAATAATTTTTTTGTTTGTATTTTTTTTTTTTTTTTACATTTGTAAAAAAGTTATTTTATAAATAAAAATATTTTACTTTTTTATAAATTATCTAAAAAAATTTCTTGTATAAGTCAATAAATTTATGATGCATGCTGATAGCATTTTTTTTTTAAAGTATTATATAGTATATGAATGGTTGTGGGAAAGAAAATGTAGCACTTGAATCGGTCCGCATTACCTATCAATTGCCCATCATCCTGTCAAATATTCTATAAAAATTTTGGACACCTATATTGCACTGTACATTAACTTTAATAAATGAAGGGTTTGATCATATCAAGAAATTGTGTTTGGGAGAGAGCACGTTGCCTATTAATTATCCATTAAGCTTGAGCAGCCAATAGAAGCTTACCATATATTCTATAAAAATTTTGAACACATTCAACTTGATTTTAATAATGGAAGGATTGGATCACATCAATAAATTTTATTTGGGAGAGAGTCATGTTGACTATTAATTGCCCATTAAATATGAGCCAATTAAGTTTGCCATATGTTTGATAGAAAGTCTAGACATCGTAAATCAATTTTAAATTTTGTATTAAAAATAAGTTTTTATAATACAATAAATTATTTAGATATTTTATATTATATATATTTTATTTTATAATATTAATTATTAAATTTTTATTAATTATTTAATATTATGTATGATTTATAGACTATTGATATGCACCAAATGTAAGTAAAGATTTCTTTTCTTTCTTGAAATTAAGAGTGCATCCTATTAAATATTATTTATACCAAGCGTATATTTGTATATACACTATATGCCTAAAATATTTTAATAGATATTTTAAAATTAATTCATCAAATATAATTTAAATTATAAAAATTTATCGATTATATATATTTAATTAAATTCATCTAATATAAGTTTGGGTATATGAAGTATTAATATACACTAAATATATGTAATAGTTTTTATTTTTTTCATCAATTTTAATAAGTCAAAGATATATTAAACTATTCTTCAATTTTAAAAATAAATTCTTCAACTTAAACTTTTTAGTTAAAAACATTTATCTATAAAATAACCATCAAAATTAAAATTTTAAATAAAATTATTAATATAATTTAATTTTATAAATATGGAAAGTTTAAAAAATATTAATAAAAAGTTATTTTTTTATAATATATATATATATAATTGTTTTATATTATTATTTTCTTTTTATTTATAAATTTATAAATTTATAAATTTTAAATTTTAATAATTATATATTTTAATTACCACAAATATTATTTTACTTTTCGTGTACCTCTGTATAATGATAGCAGTGGTGGGCCGTGGGAGCATTGGTATATTTTTTGTGATCTGTACCCTATAAAATAAAATCTTTTTTATTAATACTAGTAAAGGAACTCTCACTTGGCAGCTCACAGCAGATAAAAAAATATAAAAATAATTAATAATAATAAAATATTAAATATTTTTTGTATATTTTATTTGTTATATTCATCAAAAACTTCTTATTATTGGCGGTGGGAATAAGTCCGATTATGTCTTCACCAGCGAAGGTGATAATAAAGGTAACGACAATTTCTACGACCGCGACGGAGGGAGAAAGAGAGAAAATAAAAGTATTGTGATAAATTAATTTGAGATAAAAATTACAGACTTAAGTTTTTCGTCTAGCAAAAGCTCGTGCGCCACCCGCCTTCCTGCTGAAAGAGGGTAAGTCTTGCTCTCCGTTTGCTAGCTCGAACCTTCACGTTCTCTAACTAAGTGCAAAAACAGGAAAAAAAAGTAAAGGTTCCATAGAAAAACTAAGTACTCTCTTACTTAGAAAATAACAACTACAATATACAACTCTCTCTTGTTACTTTGGCCTTAATCAATCCCACTATTTATAGACTCATGTACATAACTTACTCGCTAAGTTTATATTTAAAACACCTACTAATGTCTAAATTAAATACTCAGTAAGCCCACTATAACTTTGTGGGTTATTTATGACTCTTGGCATCTCTTCATTGATGGCATTAATGAGTGAGGAATTAAAAATTTGATAGTAAAAAAAAAAAACAGTAAAGAATTATGTTGTGGAGGGTGAAAAAAAATTTACCAACATCGCTAAAATGATTGAGAATTCATATATATTAATAAATTTTGATTAATTTAATTTTTTTATTTACTAATTATTTAACTATTAAATAATATACTAATTAAATTATTAATTAATATTACTTATTATTAATTATTTTATTAATTAATATTTAAAATTATCTAGCCATATTCATAATTAATTAATTTAATTAAATTATTATTTAATTAATATTTTTATATTAATTGATAAAATAAAATATTATTATTTTAAAATAATAATAATTTTTATTTTTACTATTCTAATATAGCAATCCATTTTTATTCCTAAAAATAATTTAATTTTCAACAAAGCAGGAAAAGAAAAGTAAAAAGAGTAAAAACAAAGCAGGGAAAAGTAGAAAAGAATAAAAAGAAAAGTAAGCACTTGGCAATGCATGTATGCTAATTAATTTTCAACACCCTTCTTTCCTGTAGAAGTTGTATAGAGAAAAATAACATATAGCTGTTGCACCTAATTAAGAACTTGCACGTACGTAGAACCATGGCGGAGGGGATCGCATTCGACTTGGTGAAGGGCGTACTCGACAAGCTGCATGCGCTCAACTCTCTCGAACGAAGTAAACGAAGCAGACGATATCGAAAGCAACTTCTGGGCTACCTTAGCTAGACTGTCTAATGGTTCTTATCGTTGTTCCATTCGTCTCCCTCTCTTCTTTTACGTTTTATGATTTGATATTAATTGATCTACATTGGCTTCTCTTTCTCTTCTTACTAATTGTTTATATCTATAAATTGGTGCCGCCACGGATTATTCTGGTCATCGGCTTGCGGAGCTAAGTAGTTATCCTCTTTATTTAATTATTATAATTTAATAATAAAAAAATTTAAATTAAATTAAAAATATTTTAGCCTAATTTTATAAAATATTATATTAAACTAATAATATCATTGATACAAATTAGAAATACAAAAAGTCCACGAACGCCATTACCTCTGGTGAAATTTCCTTCACAGAGGGCCGGTCTCTTTTTTTTATTTTTTTAACTTTACTTAAGAAAAGATTGGGTAGATTCAAAGCAATTTGCAAATTAAAACGATAAAAAGTGGGTCCACATCCGTGTATGAAAAGCATCTCTACCTACTACCACCTCAGCACGGTGGAAATTTCCTTCACACAACTATGCAGTTTATTAGAGTTATGTTTTTCAATCTTTATTGCCATTTTGCTCCAAATTAAGAACTCTCAATCAAACTTTCATCATCTTGGTGGTCGTAATCAATCATTTGATCTGCGAATCGATCAATGGCAAAAATTAAAATGATTTTCTCAAAAATATTAGTCGAATTTGTGAAATATAAGTGTTACGGTGAGTTTGTAACATTTCTAATAATTTCTCATTTGATGCAAAAATAAATTTTAAATTAAAAAAAAAAAAGCCAAATATTTTAGTAATAATAATTTGTACAAAATTGTATGTAAATTATGAAATTAAATGAGATTATTGTTCTAAGTTTGCAAAAGATTGTAGTCAGATTTAAAATGCCTTTTTATGTATTTCGATTGGCTGAAATTCGATCTTGCAAACTTGATAAAATTTAATATGTTGTTTGCTACTTTATTTTTTTAAAAGATCAGCTAACAAAAATTTATTTAAAATTAAAGGCATTTAAAATTTATTAATTCTGCATACAAAATAAAATTGTGGTACAAAAATAATAAAATTGGAATGAGGATAATATAATAATAAGATAGGGCTTGCACCTGAAGTAACAGTTGTGACACCCCAATGATTCCATATCGGATGGAATTAAAATTGTGATTGGGTATATAAGATATAATAGACATTAATAATAATAATCGGATTTAAATATATGGTTTGGACCCAACGACTTATTATTATTAGTGGGTTGAATCGTTATAAAAATATAGTATGATCCAAGGTGAATTAAATTTGTTATTTTTTTTAGATAAAAAATTATTACATATGAAATTGTATTCTAGAAACCTATTTATAAAAAGTTATTGGCAATATTTCCAAAGCTTTAAAAGGAACTTAATTTTTTAAAAAATTACAACACAATGCAAGGGAGAGTTTTCAAACATTTGATTTTTAACTACAACAATAGTTTTGTAAATTGTTCAAGTCTTATTTTTTATCTTAAAATTATAAATAGTATGTATATATATTTATATATATATATTTTTTTTTTTTATGTAAGCTTTTGTATTTTTATTGTCATTTATTTTGTATAGTTTCGTACTGTTTAATTTTCTCACAAATATATTCGATGTCTTACTATTCGATTTCATATTCATTAGTTTTAGACATTTTGAATATATAATTTATTTAAAATTTTTGATAAAGAATAATATAATAGTTCCTCAGTATTTTGGAATGAAAAATATTTTTAAAATTTTCGTATTTAATAAAATCAAATATGATGGGATAAAGTATTTACTTAATAATTTTTTTTTTATTTTTTGTATTTGTTAAAAAAATTATTTTATAAATAAAAATATTTTATTTTTTATAAATTATTTATAAAAAAAAAATTACAAATTTCTTAACTAGTTGAAGTGAAAATATAAGATGAAATAAGTGTGCACAAAATATTATAGAGCATGTGAACTGGTATTATTTTTCAGTGTCTTATAGAGCATGTCAACTGGTAGCATTTTTCAAAGTCTTAAAACATGGCTGCCAGGAAAAAGAATAAAGTAGCACAAAAAAAAAAAAAAAAAGGGATTCTATGAAAGGTGGTTTACCCATGGATGTGTTTAGGTTGGATTGTTTTTTCAGTATTATAGGTAATTTTGTCAGAATTGCTATATTTTAGTTTATCAGATTTATAATCTAATCGGTAATATATTATTATAAATAATATAAAATTATTTAAAAAATATTACCTAACGAGCATGAGTATTTCGTATTATTGATAATGTGTTGTTATCTTACCTGTTATATAATTACAATTTTATCTCCTCCAATCCTGCAAATTCTTTCAATACGTTATTTTTAAAATTTTAATTTAAAATTTTAAATTATTAAATTTTAAAATATAAAATTTTAAATTTAGATTTTAAATTTTAATTTTAAATTTTATATTTATATTTTAGATTATAATATTGAATTTTATATTTTTGTTCTGACTTTAAATTTTAAATTTTAAATTTTTAATTTAAATTTTAAATTCAAATACAAATTATATTAGATTATAGTTTAGTAAAATATTATATTAAATTTGATCACAAATACAATTTTAAAATAAATTATTAAATGTTATAAAATAAATTAAATATAATAATTTTATATATATTGTAATTTAATATTATACTACTTTATTAAACCCAGCACTAGAATACAAAATTAATAGTAATTTAATTTAAAAATTTTAAATATCTAGTTATGTAGAAATATTCAGCAATATTATATAACATGAATCAGACGAATCCTATAAATTATTTATGTGCTGACAAACTCATTTAATACTTCTTGTGTATTGATGTAATATATAGTGAAATAAAATTATATTTTAAATTATAAATTATATTTATGTATTAAATCAGTGGTTTGAACTTTGAATAGTGAGATGACGGTGCAACTGATGATGTGGCGCACGAGGTGCGCTATAAAACTTCTCACGAGAAAAGAACAAAGCAAAAGGGAAATAAGAAGAAAGCTCTATTGAAAGCACTCGGCCCTCTTTATTCCTTTCCGCACGCAGAGATCACGCAGAGGAGAGAGAAGAGTTCCTCATGCAGCGCTCACGCGACGTAATTTGGTAAGCTATTTAAAGTTCTTTTTTATCCTTTAGAACTTTTTTTTTAAGGCCTATTAACTAAAAAATCTAAAGTTAAGGGAAGTGTGAATAATAAATTTAAAATTGATGGGCGATAGTTAGGAGGGTTCATACATTTTTTTTCCAAAAAAAAAAAAAAAAAAAGGAGAAAAAGGTGTGAGTGTTCATTCAGGTGTTACTATATATATCACATATGCTATTAATTACACAAAGCAGGTGACGAGGCAGGCTCCAAAGCTGCATGGATCTAATTAATTTTGGAAAATGCTACTTGTACACCCGTAAGGGGTGTACATCTCACACCCCCACCCATCTAAGGGTGGGGGTGTGATGAGGGGTCACTTGATGTGACCCGTAAAAAATATTGCCACCATTAAAGAGGTGGAGATATAAGATGTACACCCTTTCGGGGTGTACATGTAGCATTGCGCATTAATTTTAGGGTTTTTTTTTTATACATTTAGTTTCCTCAATATATTTTTTTAAAAAAAATATATATCTAATAAATTTATATTTAAATTACCGTGTTAGATAAAAGCACTCCGCTCTTTATTTGTTTCCTGACGCAGAGCTCACACAGAGGAAAAAGAAGAGCTACCGGACATTCGATCTCACATCTTGAGATAATTTGGTAAGCTAATTACAGTTTTTTTTTTTAATCAATTATTAATGAGTCCGAGAACTTTTTTTTTTTTTTTAAGACCCATTAACTAAAAAATCAAAAATTAAGAGGAGTGTAAATATAATAATAATAAAATAAAAGTTAAGCGGGTCATTTCACAATAAGCAATGCTACATGTACACCCCTTGGGGGTGTACATCATACACCCCCACCCATCTAAGGATGGGGGTGTATTTTAGGGATCACATGAAGTGACCCCTCATCACACCCCATCCTAGATGGATAGAGGTGTGAGATATACACCCTTTAGGGGGTGTACATGTAGCATTTTCCTTTCACAATAGGCTATAGTTTGGAGGGTTCATACTTTTTTTTTTTTCTTTCCCGAAAAAGGGAGAAAAATTAATCAAGTGATGGGGTGTTACTGCATATCACATATGCTATCAAGTAACACAAAGCAGATGATGAGGCTCCAAAGCTGCATGGGTCTGATTATATAACGATCCGGCCCACTAGCAACAATAACTCGTTAGACCTAAACCACAGCCTAAAATGTTTTAGTCCAGTTATTATTACTAGTGTCCATGAGGCTCCAAAGCTGCATGGGTCTGATTATATAACGATCCGGCCCACTAGCAACAATAACTCGTTGGACCTAAACCACAACCTAAAATGTTTTAGTCCAGTTATTATTACTAGTGTCCATGTCTTCTATAAATCCAATGACAACTCCCTCCGTTTAGGCCTGACGTCCTCGTCAGCCCAAACACACACACAGCAGTCTAAGATCATCAGGCGCGCGATGTGAGACTCGTCTCGCTAGCCCTGTCATCTAGACCCAGGCTCAGCCTAGACTCGTAACACACTTCCGGCTGGTTATTGACTCTGATACCAAATATAACGATCCGGCCCACTAGCAATAATAACCTGTTGGGCCCAAACCACAGCCCAAAATATTTTAGTCCAGTTATTATTACTAGTGTTCATGTCTCCTATAAATCCAATGACAATTCCATCCATATCCGATGTGGGACTATTGGAGGCGTCACAGATTAATTTTAGAATTTTTTTTTACATTTAGTCTCCTCAAATTTTTTTTTTTTTTACAAATAATTCTAACAAATTTATATTTGTATATATGTTACTCTTGTTCTCACGAAAGTATTTGATTTTTAAGTTGAACTCGTTTATTCCTGTTTATCTACGTTCTAGTCTTTCTTTTTTAACTGGGATGATAAGAGGTACAAATATATATATATATATATATATATACACACACACACACGGTGATCCAATCACCGTATTTAAATACGGTAATTGAATTTTCGTATTCAACTTAAAAATACCAGCTAAACACTCACATGATAAAAAAAAGAAAGATTATTTATATAAATATAAATTTGTTAAGACTATTTATAATTTTTTTTTTAGAGGATTAAATATAGAAAAAAACTCTTAATTTTATGTAACGCTACTACTTTAAAGCTCACAAGCTGCACGAATCTATAGTTTTCTTTTTATTATTTATTAAAAATTCATCATATTTTAATTTTTGATATTCGAGTTTTCTTTATTAGTTCGGTTGGATTTATAAGTTAAAAAAAATAGAAAAAAAAAATTGGTACATTTCAAATAGAATGTATATTTTACACTCCACCTATTATAGAGTGGGATAACTAGTGAAAAAGTTTTTATCCTCAGATGAATGAAGTGTACATCTTACACCTATTTTGAATGTACGGATAGTATTATTATTTTTTTAAAAAAAAAATTATACAAAAAAATAAAAAGTTACAACTAAATTTTTAACTTTTGTCTTACAAAATAAGTAATATATAAATATTAAAATTATAAATACTTTACCGTTCACCTTTGCATTTTATTGCATATAATTTACACTTAGAAAAGAATATGAACACCAAGTAAAATTTAATCAAAATTTGAATCATATTTACTTTGGGAGCTAGTGGGATTGAGCCGATGATTAATGCTAGGGCAAGCTCAGAGCTACTTTGGGAGCTAGAATTATTTTCATACAGTTTTGTATAATTGAATAACAAATATATTTTTATAAATTTAATTTTTTATATTTATTTTTTAAAATTTTTTAAATTATTTATATATTTTTTTTTGATTTGTTATCGTTAGACTATGATTTATTTTTTAATAAAATATATGTAAAATATCAAATTTGTTCTTACAAATATATGTTTTTTAAAAATTTCAACTTTTAAAAATATACTTATGGTTAACTATAATATCTGAAAAAATAAAAAAATAAATTTATCTCACTAACTAACTAAAATTAAGTATTTAATTTATAATTAATCATATTTGGTTAACTATAATATCTAAAAAAATAAAAAAATAAAAAATTATCTCACTAAGTAACTAAAATTAAGTATTTAATTTATAATTAATTATATTTTTCTAACGGATATTGACGGTAGAAAATTTCAACTATTAAAAATATATCTAAAATTAAGTATAATATCTGAAAAGATAAAAAAATAAATTTACTGTACTAACTAACTAAAATTAAATATTTAACTTATGATTAATTATATTTTTCTAACAGATATTGACATTAGAGATATATATGAATAATTTAAATTTTTTGAAGAAATAAATATAAAAATTTTAATTTTGTAGGAATATATCTGTTATTCGATTTATTTATATAGATCTATATAAAATTAACCCTAAATAACATATATAATACATATTTTATTTATTTTAGAATAAATTTTTTTTTTATTAGTGACTTCGAAAATTTTAAAATAAATAAAATATAAGATGAACATTTTATTCAGAATGTATCATTAGTATTTTTCTAAAATAATACTAGTGGTGGGCCCGGCTTTACAGCAGGTTTTTTTTTTCTTTTAAATTTTTTGTTATCCTGTTAGTTTCGTATAACACTGATAATAAGTTATATTTTAATTATTGGACATTCAACATTCAATTTTAAAGACTTGATCTATAAACAAAATACTTAGGAAATATTTTGGGTCAGAAAGATAATTACCCTAATAAATTATTTATATACTGACAAACTCATTTAATACTGTAGTACTCATTTAATACTAATTTTATATATTATAATTTTATATAATATATAAAATCATCAAATCTTTTCGTAACGAAAATATATAAGATAATATTTTGGAGAACTTGCAGTAGTACTTGTGCAAAGCGGAGGCAAAATTTTTTGCTCCCTTTAAGTGAGAAATTATTAAATTATCAGATTTGTCAAATTCAACCCATTTTTTAAAACTTGATCTTAGATTAAGATTTTGAATTTTAAAATTTAATTTTAAATTCAGATTTTAATTTTAAGTATTGATTTAAATATATATTCAGATGTTAAATTTAATATTTTAAAGCTAAATTTAAATATTAGATATGGCACTGACATGAGGGGATTTAATACAATTTTTTTTTTTTTTTTTGAGGTAATTTGATAACCTAATTAAAGTTTTTTTTTCCTTTATCTATTAATGGGTTCAGAACTTTCTCTTAAGACCAACTGAAAAATAAATTTGAGTGTGCCATTTCACAATGGGCTATAGTTAATTGAGAAAGGCTACTTATACATTTTATTTCGGAGTGTATAATACACATCTCATTCATTCAAGGATGGAGCTTTCATCACTAGTTATTTCGATGTGATCAGTAAAATTTATTTTATTTTTAAATAGATAGAATATAAAATATACACTTTTTTAAAAATATACACAAAAACATTTTCCTTTATTTAATTACATCTAGATAGCGTGCATGCTGTTGTAACTTCTTCCTATTTTTTCTTTTTTGGAGAGTAGAACTAGGCATAGGGCCAGCTTGGACACCATGTAATATTTGCTCCTGTTTGCACTTCAAAAAATTTATATATACCTTTTGGAAAATGATACTTGTACATCATTTTTAGGATGTACATCCCATATTTTATCCATCCATCCATCGGTGTGGTGAAGAGTTACTTTACAAATTATGAAGTAATTCTTAGAATACATTTTATTCTTAAATAGATGAAATATAAAATATACACTTTAAAAAAGATGTACATGTAGCATCCTTTGTTAGTATGAAAACAAGAAGAGTAGAGTAAGTAGTTAAGATCTATTACAATGGTGACAACAATAGAAATCAGATGAGCTGTTGTCTTTAATAATAGCAGTGCCGACAGATACAAAAAAAAAAATTTAAAATTTTTTTTTTTAAAAAAATGAATTTTTACTTCTGGCTTATGGTAGCAACATGGGTTTTTTTAAAAAAAAATTATGATCTTTTTATATTATATACATTTGAGCTAATTAGATATAATAAAAATTTGTAATTTTTTTGCTGACATGGTTTAATTAAAAAAAATTGATAGTATAAAAGAGGGGTAAATTAAGAAAATAATTTTTTTATGACGGTGAAGAAAATCAAGCAGTACATGCACTGTGAGTGGTCTCCATATTTTTTTTATTTTATCGTAATTCTTTGAAATTTTTATTTTTATTTTTAAGATAATATATTATCCATTTTGTTTATTTTGAAATAAACTTAGCTGGAAATATAAAGTAACTAGATTTCTTATTCGAAACCTTTAAATTTTTATTTTATTTAAATAAATATCATAGCTAGCTTTCTCGGATAAATTTTAACTATAAATTTTTAAAAAACAAAAATTATAAAAAAAAAGTAAAATTATACTTTTAATTTTTTTTTTTTAAAAAAAATAATAATAATAAGACAAATGGTAAACCAAATGTTAAAAGCAGAACAGTAATTTCACAACTTTCAAATAAAAAAATATTATCTCTAATTAGTCCACTAAGTAAATAAAACGTGATTAAAGGTGAAAATAGATGGACATATATAAAATTAATGGTTAACGCTCATGAGTTCATATTTAGCAACATAACTGCTCGCATTATATAAATATATTTTATTTGTCATCTTAGGTGAGTTGTATTGAAGCATTTATCTTTATTTAGGCAATAAAAATTTATACATATCAATTCTTCAAGTATACTTAATAGCATCTTAATTAGAATAATATCTTACCGAATATGTTCCATGCGAAATTTGCAGACTCCGTTAGCCTAAAATTTAGGCGTGACAATTATTATGATATTATTTAATTTGGCCAGATGAAATTCGGATTAAAATTTTATTATTTTTAAATTCGGATTCATATTCAGATATAGAATTTAAATTTTTTTGGATTCAAATTAGAATTCACTATTCCTTTTTGAATTCGGATTCAAATCATTCGAGTCCAAAACTGATTTTAACATTTTTTATTTCTTAAATGATGCCATGTAAGCATCTTTCATAAATCACAAACATCTCTATTAGGTTTTTGTTCTTTTTCTCCTCAAGAAGGAAGTGAAAAGGAAAAAGACCTTCCCTTTCCGCCGCCTCATTTGAAAATGCACACCGAGAAGATTCAAAAAGCAAATTTGAAATTCATCAATATTTTTATAATTAATTCGTACAAAGATTGACCATTGACTTATCAAAACAATAGCTAAGCTTTAGTTTTATTAAAATATTAAATGATTAAAGCTAATGACTCATTTAGTCTTATTAAAAAAAATATTTTCCATCTAGTGTTTTTTTTTTTTAAAAAAAATTCTAATTTAAATCTTGGATAGATTAGAAAAAAAAAACCTTAGTAATATTTATTTAAATTTATGTGTTAATAAAGAGAGCAAATTTTTTTTTCCCTCCTTCCTCACTTCTCAAGTAATTTAATAATACTTATTAATTTAAATTATTATCTAATAATAATAATATTATTATTATTATCATTTAATTTAACTATACAATTTATATTATTAAATATTTGATAAAACTACAAACTCAAAAATAAAATTTAACATTACTGAAAATAAATATAATATACAATAATATAATTATACATTAAATAATAATAATAATAATAATAATAATAATAATAATATTTATTATTATTATTATTATTATTATTATTATTATTATTATTATATACTTGATATAATTAAACATCTAATGTAACTACACATTAGACTTAAAATTGACATGATTAAAAATGATACGACTATACACATTTAATCTAATTAATTATTCGATACAATTACACACTTAACATAATAATATAACTAAAAAATTAATATAATATAAAAATAATAGGACTATAAATTATATAAAAATAAAAGTAATGTAATTATATATTATATATAGAGTGCCTTGGAAGTTAGAGAAGAAAAAGAGAAAAAAATAATTTTTCTCTCTTAATTAACATATAAATTTATATAAATATTATAATTTTTTTTTTTTAATCCATTGAAATAATATTAGATTAAAAAAATTTAGAAAAGAAGGTTAGAATAGAAATATTTTTTTCCACTAAAATTAGAAATTAAAAATTAGATGAGGCATTGGTTCAGGGATTAGCATGCAAAAGGTCACCTAAAAAAAGAAAAGGAAAAAAATCGCAGCGTAATTATTGGAGCAACAGCACAAAGTAATTGGAGCAATCACCTTCCGCCACTGCAGGGCATCCCCTTATCCTCTGCTTCCCTGTAGTAGGACGTTCGTATTTTTTTTGAGAAGAAGCACATAGCAGCACGGGCGATGGCGGAGGGGATGGCATTCGACTTGGTGACGGGAGTGGTCGGCAAGCTGGGCTCCGCTCTCTGGGACGAAATCGGACTGCTGCGGAGCTTCAAGGACGATGCAGACGATCTCAGAAGCAACTTCTCGGCGATCCAAGCGGTGCTTCTCGACGCCGAGGAGAGAAGCAGCGTTGAGATCGAGGAGACCCACGCTCTGCGCATCTGGCTGAGAGAACTGAAGGGTGCCGCTTACGACATCGACGACCTGCTGGACGAGATCAGGACGCAAGCGCTCCTCCGGAAACAACAACGCGAGCTGCAGAATCAAAACCTGCTACCTAAAATGGTATGTGATCGATTCTTGTCCTGCGCTAATCCAATAAATTTGATGTTTAAGTTCAAGATGGCACGTAGAATGAAAGAGCTCAGACAAAAGATCGATAAGATCGCGAAACAGAGGCATGATTTTGGTCTCGTCCAAGCTGGCCATCGCCGACAGGCTGAGTTCAAGCGCCCTCAGGCAACAATCTCGGTCGTCGACGAAGAGAAAATAGTTGGGAGAGATGATGATAAAGAGAAAATTGTGAAGCTTCTGCTAGATACTAACGGCGATCACGACGTGTCGGTCATTTCGATCGTTGGATTGGGGGGTTTGGGGAAGACGACGCTCGCTCAGCTGGCCTTCAACGACGGGCGGGTTAAGGGCGAGCAGCGCTTTGATCTACGGGTGTGGGTCTGCGTGTCTACCGATTTCAACATGAAGACCATTGCAAAGCCGGTGATATCTGCAGCTCGAGAGAATTGTGATGATCTTGATAACCTGGATGCTGTCGCGACGTGCCTTGTCAGGATCTTTAGCCAGAAGAGATTTTTTCTGGTGCTGGATGATGTATGGAATGAAGAACAGAATAAGTGGGAGAATATGAAGGTTATATTTAAGGACGGCAAGAAGGGAAGCAAAATCTTAGTGACCACGCGGAGCGAAAAGGTCGCCATGATAATGAAAACAGTCGAACCACACCGTGTGAAAGGCTTATCAGATGATGATTGTTGGAAGTTGTTCAAAAGACGGGCATTTGAGGAAGGGGAAGAGAACGACTATCCACATTTGGTCGAAATCGGAAAACAGATAGTTAACAAGTGCGGTGGCTTGCCTTTAGCAGTGAATGCTTTAGGAAGTATGATGCGCTTTAAGAACAGGACGGAAGATGCGTGGTTAGCTATTAGGAATAATGAAATTTGGACTCTGAAAGAAGAGAAAACTATTTTACCATCATTGAAATTGAGCTACATTCAGATGTCGTCAGCTTTGAAGCAGTGCTTTGCTTACTGCTCCATATTCCCCAAAGACTACCAGATTGACAAGGTTGACTTGATCCAGCAATGGATTGCTTTAGGCTTCGTTTCATCGCATGAAAAAAGCTCTTCGATGGAAGATATTGGGAACGAGTACCTTAACGATCTACTGTGGATGTCTTTCCTTCAAAACGACATGGAGGACGATGAGATTACCTGCCGGATGCATGATTTAGTGCACGACCTCGCACAATCTGTAGCAAGAGGAGAAGTTGCTGTTATAGTTGGAGAAAACTCAACAAGTATCCCAGAAGGTTGCCGCTACGCATCGATTCACAGTCGTTCCATTCAACAGGTTCCAACCACTATAAAGCAGAGGTTGCGAGCTCTCCAATTTGGGGAATCTGCTTCGCTGACGACTTTTTGTAGTGAGGTAAAATCCTTACGCTCGTTGGATTTCCATGATTCCGAAATTTCTGTGCTGCCAAGCTCAATCGGTAAGCTGAAGCTCTTAAGATACCTCAACCTTTCGGGGACCAATATACAAGAATTGCCTGAATCAATTACCGGCCTCTGTAATTTGCAAACCTTGAATCTTTCGTCCTGCCATGAGATCCATACCTTACCCAAATTTCTAGGAAGGCTTGCAAACTTGCGTATTCTGAATCTTTCTGAGTGCTATCATCTACAATCATTACCTTCATCGTTATGTCAGCTCAAAAATCTATATGACTTAAACCTATCAAATTTACATGATATGCAGGCATTACCCGAATCCATTGGGAACCTTGAGAACTTGCGTATTTTGAATCTTTTTTACTGCTCTCGTCTACTATCATTACCTTCATCGTTATGTCAGCTCAAAAACCTACATGATTTAAACCTATCACGTTTAGGTGATTTGCAGGCATTATCTGAATCTATTGGGAACCTTAAGAACTTGCGTATTTTGAATTTTTTTCTGTGCAGTTCTCTACTATCATTACCCTCATCGTTAAGTGATCTTCAGTATTTAGAGAAACTAGACATTAGTTATTGTAGACAATTATGTGAGCTGCCTAAAATGATCCAAAAGCTGACCAAACTCAGAGAATTGTTAAACGAGTATTGCTGGAAATTGAAGGGCATGCCCAGAGGGATCGGCAAGTTAGTTAGCTTGCAGAAATTGTCCCTTTTTGTCGTCGGCAAGCAAGGCAACATCGAGCATTGTGCTAGCATTTCTGAGCTAGAGCATCTTAAGCTTGTCGGCGAGCTGGAGATCACGGGTCTCGAAAATGTAACGAATCCAGTTGATGCCAAGGCTGCAAATTTGATAGAGAAGAAGAAGCTGCGGTCTTTGAGATTGAGATGGAATGTTTTAAGTGCGGCCGAAGACACGGACACCGTACAACCGGCGGAAGAGATGGATGCCGTGCTAGAGAATCTTCAACCACATCAAAATTTAGAGAAATTGGTAATAGAAGGCTATGCAGGCGGGAAGTTTCCTAGCTGGATGATGAATAGGATTGACTCGTGCCTTCCAAATCTTGTCAAAATCAAACTTGTGAATATACCCAGATGCAGCTCACTCCCGCCGCTGGGGCTACTTCCTGTTCTTGAAGAATTAATTATACAAAATATGGCCGCAATAACAAATTTGGGCGTAGAATGTGATGGAGATAGCCATATTAATGAAAGTGCAAATAAGTTCCCTGCGCTGAGGAGACTTAAATTGTCCGACATGCCGGTGCTGCGAGAATGGGTACCGGTGGATGACGAAGAAGGCAGGCGAGAGCGAGTTCCCATTTTTCCGCGTCTCGCTGAATTGACTCTAGAAAGATTCCCTCAAGCATCGGTTGAGAGCTTGCGGAGTCTCACGGCCCTCGAGAGGCTGAAAATAAAGGATTGTGAAGATCTTGAGAGAATTGAAGATTGGCTCGGGGAGCTCACCAAGCTGAAGAACTTGAACATCCGTAGGTGCAGCAGTCTCCGGTACTTGCCTGTCCATAAGATGACCACGCTAGAGGAATTATCTATTGGGGATTGCCCGCTATTGTTCAATGCAGGCGGAGATGTCCGAGTTAATGAAAGGTAATTAATTTGAAACTCTGACTACTTTTTAATTAGCTGGCTAGCACGGTAGCACCTTAATATATATTCCCTTTTACCTAGCACATACTTCTCTTTCTTTTTATTTTTACTTTTACTTCTATAATACGTACGAAAAAAATTTCGATTAGTCCGGTCCCAGGTAGTTTAGTACATTTTCAGTTTATTATGAAATATTTCACTTTGTTATTATTTTGTCTTTATTTTGTCATAAAATTTTGCTACCAATAAAATATTAAAGAGCTAAAATTATGAATCAAAGTATAGTAAAATAATATATTTTATAAATCACATAATGGTATATATATAGAGTGCGGCTATGTGTTTTTATAAGCACGGAGACATTCGTGCTTATAAATTATTTTTTATGCTGAGACTTTCGAATCGACGATCGGTTTAATTAGACTTGATCTAGAATATTTGAAATACCTAAAAAATAAATTTTATAATTTTTCGATATCATTTGCCTAGAAATCGAAATGGCTCAGAATCAACGACTGAAAATAAAAATTTTACAAAATTTGATGATATGACATTAAAATTTTATATCGAAATTATTGATCTTATTTTATATAGTATATAAAATTTTCTATCAAAATTTTATATAATTTAAATATTTCTATATTATTAAACTTACAAACTGCTCACTACGATTATTAAAATTATTAATTTTGAACCTTTGATCATTAGGCAAATGATATCGAAAAATCGTAAAATTTATTTTCTAGATACTTCAAATATTTTATATCAAGTCTAACGGAGCCGATCGTCGATTGGGAAGCCCCAATATCGAAAACGACTTATAAGCATTAAGGGTTCCGTACTTATATAAGCATACCAGTTTAATTCTCTCTCTTTCTATATATATATATATATATAGAGAGAGAGAGAGAGAGAGAGAGAGAGAGAGTCTGGTTACTATGCTATCAATATCACAAAGTATTTGGTGCTATCAAGTTTTCACCGTTAGATTAACCCCTCCCTTTGATCATTTCTACCCGTTAGATCATTCTATTTCTCCAACCACCCATTAAATCCTAGGAGCCCACCATCATTCTTACCATATATCACTTAATTCAAGGGTTAAAAATTTAATAGCATCAATGATTTAGTGCTATTAATAGCATAGTAGCCTAGTTCTATATATAAATTACTATTTTATAGTTTATAAAATTTAACACTTTAGTACTCCAATCTACTTGGCGACAGATTTTAATGATAATGCACAAAAAAAAAAAAAAAAATCATAAAATTTTAAAATGAAACTATTTAAAATATAGGACAGGAAAGTAAAAATGACTTAAACCACTGGAGGGCCAAATTGAAAATTTTTCTTTTGGATAAACCTTGGTAGCATATCTATATAGATACATACTTAAACATAAGTTACAAATCATTTGCTATTCACAATCTCCTATCCCCACCTTCTTGATCACTTGATTTTGATTTCTATTTTCCTACTTATGTATTTTTGTGAAATTTTGTTTAATTTATGTTCAAAGTGGTGATAATTTTTAACATTAGTTTTACCATCCTTTTTTTCTTCCTTTCTGTGTAGATATACTAAATTTCTACTAAACAAAATATTTGACTTGTACAAATAGCTCATAGATTATATAAGGAAATTATCTTTTCACAAATTTTGCAATAATAACTATTTTACTAATTTGCACAATTGAAACAATGACAGCTTGTTGTTGCATAATTTAAAAATCATATTTCAATGTCAATTATGTAAAAGTGTAATTACAATATTCGAAAATATGATTGGTTGTTTGAAAATATTTACAAGTGATCTCTTGCACGCATATACACTAATTAATAATTTTTTTTTTTTAATTTGTAGTTATTTGAAATGCTGAAAAATTTTTATTTAAAAAATATATGGTATTTATAAGATAACTTTTTCCGATCACATTGCTAGCAGACTATCTAAGTCATGAGGTATTTTTCTTAGCGAGATTCTATTTTTTTGTGTCTCACTCAATTGAGTCTATATGAATGCCCTCAATTCAGACCTGAGCCTTTCCTTCCGTCATCCGTTGAAGAGCTGGACATTTATGGAATAAGCAAAGAGTGTCTATCATTAATTCTTAAACGTCCGACGATGGATAGTGAGACGCCACCTGATGATGGTGATGCTGTATCACTCCAACAACCAAATATGGTGCTGCGGCATCTAAGAATAAAAAATTGTCAACAGCTAACTTGTTTGCCCGAGGGCTTGCGGAGTTTCATGTCCCTCGAGCGGCTGACATTAGAGGATTGCGGAGATCTTGAGAGAATTGAAGATTGGCTCGGGGAGCTCACCAAGCTGGAGTACTTGAAGATCACGGATTGCCAGAGTCTCCGCTACTTGCCTGCCCACAAGATGACCACACTTGAGAGGTTAGATATTGATGGTTGCCCGCTGTTGTTCAATGCAGACGGACAATTTGTCGACACCAATGTCGATCACATCAGAACTGTCTACGTTGATAGTAGGTAATTAATTTGGAATTCTGACTAAGCTTTAATTAGCTGGCTAGCAACTTAATACGATCTCTTCTTGCTACTATATACATCTCTTTCTTTTTATTTTTATTTTAATTTCTTTTTCGGATGGAAAAAATCAATTAGCCCCGCACGCATTTTCATTTGCTATGAAATATTTCACTTCGCCATTTTATAGTTTTTATATATATATATATATTTTGTCGTAATGAATTTATTATCAAAAAAATATTAAAATACTAAAATTTATGAATTATAGGATAGTAAAATAATATATTTTATAAATCACACTGTAGCTATGTGAAAAAAAATATAATTTATATATAGACGAGATGACCATCTTTTGATTCATGAAATATTATGTTATTTTACTATTTCATAATTTATAAATTTTAGCATATTCCACTTTACGAAAGATTCTTATTATAATACCAAAAAAAAATTACAAAATTTTTAAATAAAACTAATTAAAACACATGACAGTAAAGTAAAAACAAATTAAATCAGGGAAGGGACAAATTGAAGTTTTTCCTCTTCGGATAAAACTCCGGTAGCACACCTATAGCAATACATACTTAATGCAACATGAGTTACAAACTATTTGCTATTTATAATCTCCAATCCCTATTTTCTCGAGCAATTGATTTTGATTTCTACTTTCCATTTACGTATTTGTGAAATTTTGTTTAACTTGTATTCAGAGTGATTATAATTTTAAAGATTAGGTTTATGCATGTTCTTATTCCTTCTTGTTTAGATATACTAAATTGCTGTTGAAATAAATATTTTTCTTGCACAAGTAGTTTATAGATTACACGAGAGAATGATCTTTTCGCAAATTTTGCAACAATAGCAACTTTACTAATCATTTGCTTTGCACAATTGGAACAACAACAACTTACTGTTGCACAATTTAAAAACCACATTATAATGTCAATTACGTAAAAGTACAGTAATTAAGATATTCGAAAATATAATTTGCTGTCTTGAAATATTTACAAGTGATCTCTTGCATGTATGTAGACTAATTAATAGAATTTCAATATTTTCTTAATTTGTAGCGATTTGCAAGGCCGAAATTTTTTACTTGAAAGATATATAGTATTACAAACTAATATTTTTCGGTCACATTGCTGATATGCTATTCAAGTCATGGGATATTTTTTTTTACAAATTGAAAACATGTGCTTTATCATGCATAATTAGAAAGTCTGAATAAAATGTACAGCAAGTGTTGTACGAGCGTAAGATAAAAAATTTACCATTTTGTATTGTTATTGTGCAGGTGGTTCTACACAAAAAACCAAGTGAGCAATTCGCGACAAGAGGAGGAGAAGAAGAGTTGGACGGGATGTTGGGGGAAATTGGATTGGTCAGAGAGAAGAGCATAAGCATATGTACTTATTGTTTGGAGGTAAAAGGATAGTAAATTTTATCTAAACTATATGGCACTTTGAAAGCAGCTACCTGAGCTTTACAAATTTCGATATTAATTCGTAAATCTTATATATACTTTTTTTGATATAAGAAATTTCTTTAGAAAGATTTGTTTGACTCTTGTAGAATTTAGTCTCTCAAGCTACACCAAGTGTTCCATCAAATATAAATAAATTTTTTATCAACTTCTAAAATGTTTTATCAAAAAAGTTAGGTATATTTTTGAATTCTATAAAAAACATACTTAAACTTGTTGGAAAGTTAGATAGTAGAATTAAAATTTTTAAAATTTGAATATTTATTTCAAAATGTATTATAACTCCGGTAAGAATTATTCTTTTTTAGCTTATTTGGTGACCACTCTTTTTCTTTGAAAAGAGCATCCTGTTTTTTTTTTCTTACTTTTTTTTTTTTTTTTGAAAATTAACAAACTTTGTCTACATGAATTGGTGGAGAGTTTTATTTTCGGACTTGTGGTCTTTTGTTTCAGGTTGGTGCTGTTTTTAACGAACAAAAATTATCGAGTGATGTTGACGTTGTCGGTTGATATATATTTATATTTTCATAATGTAAATTAAATTATTGAATGTACTATTTTTATAATTTAGTTTGATTTTATGTATTTCCTTGATGTTCTCCGCATATGTTATGAGCTTGAAAAAGATTAATTGGTGTGAATAAAAAAAGTATTGCTACTTATTTAACAAAGATATTGGAAAATATATTAATTTTAAGCAAATCTCATGCAGAGTTTATTATTGGCATGTATGCATTGTGTATGGTATGCCCTTCATTAAAACAGAGGTTCCTTTTTCCATGCAAGTTGGACCTAGTATGCATGTACCATAATTGAGAGGCTTTCCATGCATTTTTACTTTAAATTTACCTTTTCTTTCATCCGAAGCTGATACATATATTAAAGCACTAAAAATTTTATTATTTTTTTTTCTTAATTTAAAATATTTAGTTTTTTAATTCCTCAAATTATAATTGATTTATTAATAAATTAAACTGAATCAATCCAAGTGAGTCATTTGGTTTTCACAAGAAAATATGTTTTAACTGAAAATATAGATTTATGTTACTGCACTATTTAATTTGTTTGATTTAAGATATTAAATTTAGATTAACTATTTATTTTAATAAATTTATAGTTACATGAATAAATCTGTAGAGATAAAAATTTTATTTAAATTTTAAAGTTAAAGAGTTATTAATTGGTTCAAATTAAATGGGTTAAAAGATTATATAGCAAAATTAAAATTTTTAAAAATTAAATAATCAAATTAAAATAAATAATAGTAGACGATAAGTTATATAAATATTTATTTTTTTATTTGAAAATTTTGAAAAATTATATAAGGTATTTATTTCAAAATATGTTAAAATATTTTTCACCGAATAATATTTTTTGAGAAACAAACATTTGGGACCAACCCTTAAAATAAGGGAAATTGTATAAAATTAACTTTAATTTTATTTTATTTAAAATAACCATAAATTTTTAATTTTTTTTATTTTATTGCCTATTCTTTCTCATTTGAGTTTCATGAAATTATTGCTCATACCCGGTGCGTGTGCACTATGCTTTGTTTTGCTATAATTGATCCGTGATGTATTCTATATTTTAATTTAACAATTGAAAAAATTTTGCTATGAAAATTAAGCATGTGGATGAGCATAAGACGCACCCAATCAATTTTGAAAGTCATTAAAATTTTAAATTAATTAAATTAAAAAATAAAATAATTTTTTTTAAAAAAATGTAATAGCCAAATTTTAAATGATCGAAAGTTTAATTATCTTTATATATTTAAAATTTAAAATCATCAGAGTAAACTGTATTTAACTTGTTGTCAGTATCTTAAAAATTAAAATCTAAATCAATAAATATGATCTACAATATCTGAATGGATTATGTATAAAAATACAAGATTAAAAAAAAATTTATACCTAAGTCTAAATAATCAACAATAAAAGAAAAATTATTATTTGATTTGTAAATAAATAAATTTGTCAAATAAAAAAAATACGCATTCAAAAATGAAATATAAATTTTATATCCACTTATTCAAAAATTTATAACAATATTTTGAATTTTTAAATGCAAAAAAAAATCTAAGATTAGTGTATATGTCCTTACTTTTCGAACAGAGTAAAATTAATGTAAAAATATTGCTCTTCCAAAATTAATATTTGTTTATATATTCGTCTTTAAATATGATAGAATATTAATATTGCGGTATGTAAGATGAATTTATACACCCGGTTCACGCAATATATTCCTGGTCAAATTGTGGGGTACGTTTTGCGAGTCTTCCTTTTGGGTTGAACAGTCACTGCTGACGTGGCATCACCCCCTCCCTTTATCCAAATCATATCCACTTGCCCGAGAGGAAGCTTCGGAGCTACGCGTGGATCGAAGAGCTTGTCCACGTTGAGTACTCTACCACCATCGGATTCTCACGCCCCATTTTCTTATCCGTAACGGACGGTCGAGATTTTTCCCATCAATGACCTAACAGAACGGAGACGAAACGATTTTTCTCCTTATCCCTTTTATTTTGGGTAATAAAACGGGAGGAAAATGTACTAAAACCCCCTCAACTAGGATTTTTTTTAATTATTTAACAATTTTTTTTTTTTACTGCTTTGCTTGTTATTTAAATTATTTAATTAATGAGATAAAAAATAAAAAATTTATTAGCTATTTTGAATTTTCTATTGAATTTTAATATTATTATTACATTTCTAAAATTATTAATAAATTTGATATTTTTTAATTTAATCAATAATTAGTTAATTTTAATAAAATTAAAAAGTTAAAAAAGATGTCGCAAAGAAATAAAGATGATAAAATACAAAACCCATCTATGTCTCACATATTTCATATATTAAATATTATACTAATTTTTAACCTATGTTTTATCACTTGTTAAAGTATGTCCAAAAGTTTAAATAAAAACTAGAGTTTGGTCAATATTTACCTAATTTACAAATAATTTAAATAATAATAAATTTAAAATTACGTTAGAAAAGAATTTTCTACTTTATATATTTATTGAATAACTATGTTTACTTTATTTAATTTTACTCTATAAAATATAAAAATATTTCATCTTTAAATTTATTTTTATAAAATTTTATAACAGAATTCATCACTTATCTCTACTTATAAAAACTTATTTAAAACAAAAATAAAATATATATATCAAATAAAAATGAGCATAATTTTTTAAAACAAGATGTAAATAAAACCAAGGTGGCCGTCTATATCTAATTTTTTATAATTTAGGACCAACTGTAATTAACCTAACATTTGGGACCAACCATAAAAATAATAAAAATAATATGGAAACAACCTAAATTTTATTTTATTAAAAATAACCATGGAATTTTTTTAAAAAAAAATTATTTTACTATCTATTCTTTGTGATTTGAGTTTCATAAAATTATTGCCCATATCCGGTGCACGTGCACTATGCTTTTTTTTTTTCTTCTTCTTCTTCTTTTTCTTTTGAGAAAATACAATATGGCATAATTGATCATTGGTGTATACTATATTTTAAATTTAACAATGGGAAAAATAAATGCTATAAAAATTAAACATTTGAATAAGATAAATATGCGTGAAGGTATCACATAAAGATATATGAATGCATGGGTTCAAAGCCATTAAATTATTTCAATTAAATATTTTTTAAAAAATAGTAAAATTATTTTTTAAAAAGAATTAAAAAACTAAATTTCAAATGATCCAAAATTTAATTAATTGTGTATATTTAACATTCAAATTTACAAGAGTACAACCAAAATCTTTAAAGTTCAGATTCTTAGGTTGGTGGAGATTTTTATTTATTTTATACGAGATTGCTTGTGTTTTTGGCATGGAGATAGCCATGTTAACGCCCAAGTGGCCATGGCTTTCCTTAACTTTTTAATATTGCTTAATAGATCTTGGTACTAATTTATTTCTATCTTTCTTTTAGATAGTAATGAACCCCCTCAACTTTTTAGTATTTACTTAATAATTTTTTTTGTGAACATAAATTTTTTTTATTTGTATATATTTTAAATAGGTGAAAATATATTAATAGCCTCATACTTATAAGTTATTTTAAGGGATAATTGCCTGTGTACCCCTGAAATATGAAGAAATATCTGATTTATCCCTCTTATTTTTTCCTTTCCAATATACCCTTCATACGTTCCACCGTTATTAAAAATACCCCTACCGTTTCCCTTTGTTAAGTTAACTAGGATTAAACTAGAGTTAAATAATAATCGGAGTTGAAAACTATCAGATATACCTATTTTGCCCGGGTTTAGGGTTTAGGGTTTAGGGTTTAGGATTTTTTAGGGTTTTAGGATTTAGGGTTTAGGGTTTAGGGTTTTAGGGTTTAGGGTTTAGGGTTTTTTAGGTTTTAGGGTTTAGGGTTTAGGGTTTAGGGTTTAGGGTTTTAGGGTTTAGGGGTTTAGGGTTTTAGGGTTTAGGGTATATTTGAAAGGGCAAAATAGTAATTACACACAGATAACGACAGTTCCAAACGGTACACCAACAGAGTTTAACTTCATGGGTATTTTGAAAAGAAGTTGGAACGTAAGAATGGTAGTTTTAATATTAGCCTTCTAAGAGGGATAAATCTGAAAACAGGAAAATTTTTAGGGGTACGTAGGAAATTGCCCCTATTTTAAATACATATACCTTAACTCCAAATTTTTTATTTCATATTTTTTTTTTATTTCTAACTAGTTTAGGTGAGCTATTTTATTTAACTAAATAAAATATTATACTAAGTTTAATAGTTCTTTTAGCTAATATTCATTAATTAACTTGTTATAATTTTATTTATTAAAAACACTAAAAATTTAATCATTAACTGAATTACTGTTATATTTAGTAAAATTTCTAGTTATTTGAATAAAATAATATAAATAAAATAATTAAAAATTAAACCTCTGTAATATTTTTTAAAAAATAATATTTTTACATTAATCATTTAATTAATATATTTTTTTTAAAAAAAATTGATTAGATAAAATTATATTTATGTACTAAAATTTTTATTTGAATATATTTTGGCCCTCCTCAGAATTAAATTCTGAATTCGTCCCGATTTTTGGGATATAAGTAAGTTTTGTATGTGTTATTTTTGTAATTTGGTTTGATTTTTTATAATTTTTAAAATATTTTATGTACAAATTTTTATATATTATATAATATAAAATTAGCTCGAATTCCGAAGGTTCAGTCAGACAAAAGATAAAAACTATATATTGAACTTGAATCTATCAAGTTTTTAATTTTTATATTCATATTTAAAATTATTTTAGTTTAGCATTAATTAAATCTGCTCTGTTTGAATTTGGATTCAAATAAAATCCGTCCACAATTAATAGGATTTTAATATATATTAATTTTTTAAAATTTTTTTTTTAATTAGATCGAAGGTGATATATAATAAAATATAAAAAAAATTATTATTTTTCTTTATTCAAGGTTGTTCATTTTTAATTCACGAAATCAAACCAAATCGATTTACTAAAAAAATCAAATTGAATCAACCAAAATGAGCCAAATAAGTACTTCAATTTGGTTTTCTTAAAAAAATATGTTTTATATGAAAATACAGATTCACGTTGGTCAATATTTATTTGACTCAATATAAAATAATAATAATAATAATAAAAAAAGAAGATGATAAATATAGGTACAAATAACTGAAGAGTTTTTAGTTCTAAATTATCCCTTTTTTTATTTCAGAGATATCGGGAAAGTGGAAATTGATATTTTATTTCAAAATATGATTAATTATTTTTTATCAAAAATATTTTTCTAGAACCTAGCATTTGGAATGAGCTGCGAAGATAAGATAAAAATGAATAAAATTAACCTAAATTTTATTTTATTATTAAATAATAACTAAATAATTTTTGAAATTTTTGATTTGATTTTTCAATTATTCTAATTTGAATTTTACGAATTTGGTGTCGGTACCACGGTGCATCCGTACAGTAGTGTACTGTGCCATAATGAATTGATCCTGGATGTATTTTATATATTTAATTTAACCATCTAGCTTTTAAATTAGGGGATGCTACAATTTATTATGCTATTAAAATTAAATATGTGGATGCATGACACAAAAGATGCATGAAGGTGGAGGGTAAAGATATATGATTAATGTATAAGGGGTAGCCAATAACTTTGTAAAGCAATTAAATTATTCAAATTGAATAAATTTATTAAAATAATTAATTAGAATTTTTAGAAAATAAATAGTCAAATTTTAAATGATCCAAAATTTAATTAGCTCTATATATTATTACAAAAAATAAAGAAGAGTCCACATTTATCACCACAAAATTTTTGAATAAAATCTAAAGCCGCTGAGTGAACAATACTTTATCTACAAATTTAGTATATCTATTTATTATTAAGTATTAATTGATCTAGTTTTATTTGCCAATAACTAATTAAAATTATCAAGCGCGATGAAACTACCATTCAATTTGATAAAATCTTATTGTTATTATTATTTTTATTATTTTATGCCTAAAACTAAAAATTAATAAAGTCTCATTTCAAAAAAAAAAAATTAAAGTTGAAGCATTTCTAGGAAGGAAAAAGATCAAAATCCGAGAGGTTAAATTGTAAAGAAAAAGGTTTTTGATTTCGATATTAAACTTTTCCATTTATTAGATTTAATTTATTTTATGGCTTTAACAAAATTTCTCTGCACCTGGTAATTTATTTTTTATAAATTTTTTTCATTAATTTATTATTAAATTATAAAAAAAAATTGCACTTTAGCAAATGTCTCGATTATCTCTTATAGATCTGTATTAATTATCCTCCTATACATTGCCATTATTTCAAAAGGTCTAGCTATTTAGAAATATTATTGCATTCAACAATAAAACTATATTAATTTTCAGATTAATATAAATTTAATAAAATTTACTTTTCAAGTTTTATTGTTAAAGCCATTATTTCAAAAAGTCTAGCTATTTAGAAAAAATTATTTACTTATAGTTAATGCAATAGAATAATATAAATTTAATAAAATTATTTAATAAGCTATCAATTTTGATAGTACAAACGAAAAAGAAAATTTTTCCTAGATTTTTTTAGCTATTTTTCTTTTCAGATTAAATATATGCTGTGATGTGTAAGAATGTGATATACCAGCTCGTTTAAGTAAAGTTTTGCTGCCTAATTTAACAATTTTTAAAAATTTTGAATCTATTTGAAATAGTGGTAAAGTATAGAGTTGTAATTGATATAATTTTTAATACAGAAGGGTAATCGAGACCGCGGCTAAAATGCAATGATGCTTTTTATGATTTATCCTTGATTTATTTTTTGGCATCATATTTTGCTCCGACTGGCTCTTTGGATTTTCTTAACGACCGTTATTTAAAATCTTGTTTGGTCATACGTGATTTAAAATATTATTTTTGGTGCTTAGAAAGATTCAAAAATATCAAAAGATCTTTTAAATTTTTTATTTATTAAAATTATAAAATTTCGTTAGCAATTATTATTACAGTAGCATATAACTTCAAAGCAGAAAAGTTTAGAAGTAATTTTAAAGTTTTTAGACCTTTCAAAATATAGAAAATATTGCTTATAACCACCATTTTATCAAACAAAGTTTGATTGGTTATAATTTTTTATACTTACAAATTAAATGGCTGGAATAAAATAAATATATATATATATATCCTGGAGTACACTGTTTGGATGCGCCAGGTGTAGGCAGTGTTTTTTCAAAACTTAAAATCAAAGTGTTAAAGAATAAATAGTAAAATTAATTTAAAATATTATGTAATTAATATCAAATGTTCCAAAATTCAGATTAATGTATGCAGTTTTACCAGCAAAAAAAAAAAAAAAAAAAAAAAAAAAAAAAAGAAAAGAAGAAAAAAGAGCACACGCTGACACATAACAACAATAGCAACAACATGACCAGTACAAAGAGGGATCTTTCTTAAGAAAGAACCAGGTATCCTCCACGCCTAGATCCAAATTTGGAAATAAAATTTTGGCTCTTAATAGATTTAAGCTATTACTGTATCAATCTAAACTTCAAATTTATAACATCGAATATCAACTATCAAATTTTTTATCAAATGATCAGAAATGTAAAGCAACTTATTTAGAAATATATACTTTTTTATTTTTATTTTTTGCATAGATTATACAAATTATATTTTTGACGACTCACTAATAAATAAAATATTTTTTATTATATTTTATCTTTCGTGTAATATAATTTTTATAATTTTAAATAAGATCAATTGGTTCTACTAGAAACATCATCTCCACCCTCAAAATAAAAAATAAAAAATAAAAAATAAAAAGTTGGGAAATAAATGGGCCCAACGGTCAAAATTTTAAATAAAAATGGCCCATTACGTTTCTCAAATCTCCTTTGCTTGTTCTTCTTAAACCCCTGACGCATCGGCACCTCCCTGAGGCGATTCCGCACGAGATGCTCTCTCGCCTCTTCTCCCACTACGGCGCTTCCTCTGTGCGCCCCTGCGCCGGTGGAAGGTACCACTTAGCTCCGAACCCTCAATTATTGACTTCTTTGCTTTGATTTGTACCAAGATGCGACGTATGCTCATGGTGATTGTTGTTGTTGTTGTTTTGTTAATTTACATTGTATCAAAATGTGTCGTGCGTTGATGGTGATGATGGAGCAAACGTAGGCTTCTTCTTCTTGATTACTTTTATTTGATTTGTATCAAAGATGTGCGATATTTTGATTGCGGTAATGATGCTGCGTAGGATTATTTGTTCTAAATTGCATTTATTTGATTCGTTTCAAGATTTTTCTTATAATTATTTGATTTTTATTTTTTATTTTTCACTTGTATCAAAATGTGCCGCATTCTGTTGGTGATAATGGTGCTATTTAAGCTGCTTCTTCTTCTTCTTCTTCTTGGTCTGATTGATTTATTGATTTGATTTGCATCAAGATTTACCATTGATGGTGATAGTGATGCTATATCTTGGGATTCTTTGTTTTATTAGCTCTGCCCCCTACGTAATGTTTCACTTGGTTGGACTATGGTTTTGTTTTTATTTTACCGTCCGGACCGGTCGCCAAATAGGATACTAAATTGTTAAAATTTATAAACTACAGTACAATAAAATAATACATTTTATAAATCACAAGGTGGTGGGCTTTTTTTAGCACTTCACTTGGCCGCAGGTCCTTATACAGAGAAGTATCGATCACATGAATGTAAAGTAAAACTATTTAAACCATTGGATGGCAAAGTGAAAATACACTACACCAACCACGGAGAGGGCCAAAAGACATTCATTGTTGCTATCAATCTCCAGTCTCCACCTTCTCAAGCAATTGATTTTGATTTTTATTCTCCCTATTTATGTATTTGTAGGATTTTGCATATATTTTGAGTAATTATAATTTTTAAGAATAGTTTTACGCTGTTCTTCTTCCTCAATTCCTCTCTAGATATGCTAAACTACAACTAAACAAAAGAAATTACAAGTTAATAAATTACACAAGGGAATTATCTTTCCATAAATTTTGCAACAATAGCAACTTTAGTAATTTGCATAATTAGAACAATAGTAGCTTGCTGTTGCACAATTTAAGAATCACATTTTAATGTCCATTACGTAAAAATGCAATTAAGATATTCGAAAATATGGTTGGTTGTCTGAAAATATTTGCAAATAATCTCTTGCACGTATATAGACTAATTAGTAGAATTTCAATCATTTCTTAATTTGTAGCGATTTGGAGTGTCGAAAAATTTCTACTTGAAAGATATATAGTATTTACAAAGTAATTTTTTTGGTTGTGTATTGCTTATATATGGTTCGAGTCATCAGATGTATTTTTGACGCAGACCAAAGTCACGTTGAGAGAGAAGAAGCTCAAGGATGGAAAGAGAGGTATATATGAGTAAATAATTTTTGGACGAAGACGAAACTATTATTAATCAACTCCAAAAATTAATTATATTTACTAATGCCATGCCTATATATATATATATATATATATATATATATATATATATATATATATAGGGTCAATACCCTAATTCTACTATAAACGAAGATAATAACTATAATATATCTTTAAACCTAATCAGATTAGAAATAACTAAATAATTAAATTCAAATATATATATATATATATATATATATATATATATATATATATATATATATAATGTTTTAAAATAAATAATCTAAAAATGTAAAAACGGACGACGAAATAATTGAATTTGGGTCCCAAACTCAACTAGAGCAACTTAGATGTTAGACGCGTAGATTTTGAAAAGTGTTTTTCGAATTGGGGTTATACACTGAAATCTGACACTCGAACTAAAAGTTATTGCTATTTAAAAATTAAAATTTCTCATGCAGATTGTAAAATTTACCTAACTCAAATTTGGCTCAACTTAGTTGATCGTGTTTTTTCAAAAATTCTAACACTAAATTAGCTACATCAAATTATTATTATTTTTTTTGAGGCAAACTGAAGTCCGGTATCATGCATGATTAATTAGAAGTCTGAATAATATATACAGCGGATGGCCGGATGCTGGACAAGCGTTTGATAAAAAAATTTATCATTTTGTATTTTGTGTTGTTGTGATACTGAAAACACCCCTTCAAGGAGAACAAGGGGAAGCAGAAGAAGAGCTGGACGGGTTGTTGATGCAAATCGAAATGGTTTGGGAGGAGAACATAAATATGTATAATTATTATTTGTTGATAAAAGTATGGACCTTATCTGAACTATGGTGTATTTTAAAAATGGGCATGTGAGCTTTACGAATTTTGGTTTTAATACTTCCCCTCGTCCTTGTGATATCAGAATTTTTCTTAGAAAGATTTGTCGAGTTCATTTGGAATTGAGTTCTTTACCTTAAATGAATTACAGAATGTTACATCAAATAAAAATTAATTTAATAGATTTTAAAATATTTTATCAAAAAAGTTATTTGTACTATCGAATTCTTTGAGGAACAAACTTAAATTATATTGTAAAATTAAGTAGTAAAATCAAAATTGTTAAAATTTAGATATCTATCTCAAAATGCAATATGGTTCAAGTATGGTTCATTCTTTTTTGCCTCATTTGGTGACCATTTTTCCCTTTTAAATAGAGGGGTTCTTTTTTTTTTTTTTTTTTTTTAAACAAACTTTATTTACAATGGCGGAGAGTTTTATTTATGGGCTTGTGGACTTCTATTTCATGTTGGTGGTGAGTTTCATTTATTGTGTGTTGTTGGTTTATGTTTGTGTATTCCATATATATATATATATATATATATATATATATATATATATATATATATATATATATATATAGTTTCTGAATGTTTACATTTCTAAGCTCATCTCTTACTAAATCGATTTTTTGGATAACAATTTGTACCTTTTAGGTGTCCTCTATACATATTATGAATTTGAAAATTTAGTTTGGAGTACAAATAAAATGTTCCTACTATTTTCATAGGGATATTAGAGGGTACATGTTAAGTATATCTCATGTACAGTTTATTGCTTGTATGTATGCATTTTATTATGCTTTTGTTCGAATAAGAGTTTCTTTCTCGCATCAAGTTACGGCCTAATATTTATGTACCTGAAATGGGAATTTGTTTGAGGGGCCTCAAAATTGGAGATGCTTTTTTCTAATTAGTCTATAGTTGAGAGGGTTTCCATACATTTTTACTTTAATTTTATCATAAATTCTTTAATTTGAGGATACTGTTGATTGAGCATTTCAATTATTGATTATCATTTTTATGCTATATCTAATTTTTTATTGGCGACTAATTAAAATTAAAATCCAATCTAAAATATGCAATCCAAGGAATCTTAGTAGACTTGGCAGGTTGTAAAATCATTCTTTCTTCTTATCTGATGAATCATTCATTTGTTTGAGGACTTATGTATACCGTGAACAGTTTAACAATAGGGAGAAGCAACAAAAGCATCCTACATAGTTTAGAGGAATCTGTGCACTATCTATTCAATTGCTCAAATAGTCTCTATTGTTGTGCGCACTTCAGAAATTCTACAGAAAACCTCTCCTCAACACCCATTTAGAAGTTTACCCTCAATGTGAGTTTTGTTTCTAGTCTTATTTAAGCATCCGTTCGTTGAAATGACTAGTTCACTGGAATAGGCATTGATATCGAAAGCAAGTTTCATAAAGTTTTGTGTCCTGCTGTGTCATCTGCCTGGGGCCGAGGAATCTGCCAACCAACTTTTTGTGTCATGTGCCTCGGCACAAACACTGTTGGAGATCTTGTCGCCAAACAAATTGGAAGTCCGTAATTGCTCCACCGTTGGCAGTCTGTGGGAGGCGCATGCACTCAAGAAAGGGGGCTTGGGTAATAGGGCCCTCATCACTATTGCAGCCACGTGGTGGTCCATTTGGCTGGAAAGGAATAATAGAATCTTTGAAAACAAGACTCGATCCCTCAGCGAGATCCTCGCTGATATCAGGCTATACCGTTCCCACTGGTCCAGATCATACTGCTAGGAATAGTTTTTTTTTTTTTTTTTTTTTTTTTTTTTTTTTTTTTTTGGGCCCGGTCGCTCTACTGCTGACTCAGGTTGCCCTACCCCTGCTAAATTCATCTTCGCCATGAATGAAGCGGCAGCACGCTGCCATTCTCTCAAAAAAAGTTTCATAAAGTTTGATTCCGGTGGTAATAGCGGGGTAAATTTATATTTATCGGATCAACTTCTATCATCGACCCATTACTTCTCTTTGCTTTTTCTTCAGATAAAACCGTTCTCACAGTATATACCAGTTATTATAGTGTGCATTTATGATAGTCAGGAACTTCTGATGAAACACCCATATAGGGCTCAGGATTTTGTATCCTCTGAATGGAATAAGCTTGAACTATTATTGCTGCTTATCTGAGAAAGGGTTTTTAACATACATTACAACTTTACAAGCTCATGTGGAAGTGCAAATTATCATCAGTAATATCTAATTTGCTGAATTGATAAGCCGGTTGTCGCTTATTCAGTATCGTTTTATTTCTTTGTTGCTTATTCTTATATATTAGAAATGGTGGTGGTCTTAATTTAATGATATTTGTAGTGCTGCTGCTGCTTCTGTTTACTTTATTTCTTCCTTACATGGATTTCTAATCATATATTTTTTTTCCTTTTCTCTTTTAGGTGATTTGTGATCAATAGATATTTGCTTATTGGTATGTACAAAGTATTTTTCTTAATAATTATTAGGTACGTACATCTCTTTTGTTGTTAGGTTTGTTATACTTAGGTAGTCAAATTCATCATCTTTTAAATTTAGTCTGATATTAAAAGACAAATTGTAATACCTGTATTTAAATAAAAATTTAACCTCCTTAATTTTAAAAATATAGTCATGAGTATTTAACTATACAGTAATTATAATTAATTACATCCAACGAAACGAAACGTCACTTTAACTTCTCAATGTATGTAACCAAATACTGTACTCATAAAATGAGCTTTCCTTTGAGAACTTTAGCACATGATGCTGAAGCAATTTTCTAATTGTAAATTTTAGATATATACTTGAACTAATTCTAAAATTTGAATTTTATATTGTAAATGAATTTTTTTTACCTTTATAGGTATTTAAAAATGTAAATTTAATTTCATTATAAATCTTGACTTCAAATTTGAAAAGTACTAAGAAATCCTAACATTTTTTCCCTATTTTTTCTTTTTAGAAGAACAATTATTTTCTTTATGACATTTACATTGCTGCTGCTTTTTATTCCCTATAATATATAATTTGTTCCTTTCTTACATGGATTGCTAATTATATATATTTATTTTTTATTTTTTAGGTGTTTGTGAAGAAATATCAAAAAAATTGTGGGGGAATATTTACTTGTATCAGTGTGTTGGTACTATTTTGAGCAAAAAATATTTAGTTACAGAAATCATGTAAATAAATTTAAGATAGTAAAAAATATTTGGAATACTTAAGTAGTGCTTAAGAATGAACTTCAACTAAAAAGAAAATTAGGTTGTTTTAAAAAAAAATGCGGTATCTGATTGTTCGGAAAAAAAATATGATAGCAGTAGTACAAAAATTAGGAGTAGCAAGGCGAAACTATAATATTTTTCTGCAACTCAAATTTGTCATTGAAGAAACAGTAATAGCAGAAGACTAAATACGGCAGCAACATATAAAGTATATTAAAATATATAAGTTGTAGAACTTAATAGTATGAGAATAATTTTAAAATGTATAGTAAAATATTTATCATCACAAAAATCACAATGAATAAAATAAATAAAATTCAGCAGGAGCACCTAAGATTAAATAATGTTGAAAAAAAAAAAAAAAAAAAAAAAAGGAGACAAATCAAAACTGATAGAAAAATAGACATCATAACGAGCATAATTAAGCAAGAGTGTGAAAAATTGGAGGAACGTACATGAGAAAGGACAATAGGTGATAAAATATACATTGTGTCTCTTACTACAATATATTTTGAATTTTATATGATAGAAAGTATAATTTATAAAATATTGTTCTACATGCTGTTTTGCTATTTCTGTTGGAGTTGATTTGCTTATACAGTTGATGCTGTTTTTAGTGCAGCAGTAGATTTTGATTTTTTTTTTTTTTTTTTTTTTTTGTTTTTTATATGTCAATTATTTTGCTTCTTTCTCTACCTTCCATTTATTTTAATATTTTATTTACACTTTAAATTACTTTTCAGTTAGTTTATTATTGTCTTTGTGCTTTCAGTTACACTTTAATAAAATTTTCAAGTTTCTTACATAATTAACAATAATGACAAAAGTTTAAAAAATTATGATTTAACTGTCAACAAAGTTTTAACATGGCAAAACAACTCGAATTTCAATTATACAACAATCGCAACCATTTATCTCCCTCAGCGACAGACAAATAAACTATTAAGGCAACATAACTATCTAATACACTTTTTCTTTCGACTAATACTCCTATACCCGTCTTTTTTTTTTATTATTATTATTATTATTATCCATTCATATCTTATCAATGGCTCATATTTAATTATTTTTAAGTCATGACCTATAATAGCATGCCACTTCGAGAGAGCTCTGAGGTACCCCAAAATAGAATATTTTGATCTTTTGATTCAAAAATAATTAAGTAATTTTATTAATATTTTGAGAATTTTTATTTTTGTAAGTATTATAAATTTTAAAAATTTGAATTTAGTGAGAGTTTTTATTTTTAGAAAGATTATAAATTTTAAATATTCCAATTTAGTTATTGTTTTAAATGATAATATTTTAATGGACTTTATTTAATATATTGGAAATGATTTTAACTTTAGAAAATTATTTTTAAGAATTAGAATTTAGGAATCTATTAATTTATAATTTAAATTTTACCATTTAAATTTGATTTAACTTAGTCCGTACAATTCTATACTAAAAGAAATTTGAATTATACCATATATTTATATTAAATCAAATATTTAAACACATTGAATTTTTTAAAAATTATAATACAAAATTAATGTTTAAATTAAAGAAACTTTAAAATTCTTTAAACAAATTACACTCTTTAAATTAATACCTAAATTGTAATTCCAAAATTTTTTAATTTAAATTCTTTAAATTAATGTCTAAATTGTAATTCTAAAATTCTTTAAATTAATGCATAAATTGTAATTTTAAAATTATTTAAAATAATGTCTAAATTGTAATTCTAAAACTCTTTAAATTCATGACTAAATTGTAATTCTAATTTTTTTTTAAATTAAACTCTTTAAATTCATGCCTAAATTGTAATTCTATTTTTTTAAAATTAAACTCTTTAAATTAATGACTAAATTGTAATTTTAAAACTCTTTAAATTAATGTCTAAATTGTAATTATAAAATTTTTAATTTAAACCCTTTAGATTAATGCATAAATTATAATTATAAAAGTTTTAAAATTAATGCCTAAATTATAATTATAAAACTCTTTAAATTAACTTTTTAAATTAATGCCTAAATTGTAATTCTAAAACTTTTTAAATTAATGTCTAAATAGTAATTGTAAAACTCTTTAAATTAATGCCTAAATTGTAATTCTAAAAAATTTTAATTTAAACTATTTAAATTAATACATAAATTATAATTCTAAAATTTTTTAAATTAATATCTAAATTTTAATTCTAAAACTCTTTAAATTAATGCCTAAATTGTAATTCTAAAACTCTTTAAATTAAACTCTTTAAATTAATACCTAAATTGTAATTGCAAAACTCTTTAAATTAAACCCTCAATTGTAATTCTAAAATTTTTAAAATTAAACTCTTTAAATTAATGAGTTTATTGTAATTGTAAAATTCTTTAAATCAATGTCTAAATTGTAATTCTAAATTTTTTTAATTTAAACTCTTTAAATTAATTCCTAAATTATAATTTTAAAACTCTTTAAATTAAATTCTTTAAATTAATATTTAAAATATAATTCTAAAAATTTTTAAATTAATGTCTAAATTGTAATTCTAAATTTTTTTAAATTAAAATTTTTAAATTAATGACTAAATTGTAATTTTAAAACTCTTTAAATTAATGTCTAAGTTGTAATTCTAAATTTTTTTAATTTAAACTTTTTAAATTAATGTCTAAATTGTAATTCTAATATTTTTTAAATTAATGACTAAATTAATAGCTAAGTTAGTGGAAGGTATTTTAATTATTATTTTTTTATTTTGTGATGTTTAATTATGAAAATATTTTTTTTATAAAGTCACATGTTAATTTTTAATAAATAAAATTATTTTTTTATTCTTTGCCAATAATTAACCGTTAAGAATATTTTTATTATTTATAAAAAAAAAGTATTAGAGTTTTTTTTTTTATGGTATTTAAAATAAAAAAAAAAATGACTGCTGATTACCGATAATATTTATTTAATGTCTAACCGTATAGTAAAAATAAAAAATAGGACTGGAGTTCTACCGGTACTTGATATCTTCTTTTTTTTTTTTTTTATCCTTTGTAATACTCCTTTATATATATTTTTTTATTAATTTACTGTGGTGCGCTGCACGTGAACTGCTATTGCCTCTATTTATATACTGCAGTTAAGTTATTTTAATTTGATTATTTTAAAATTTTCTAAAACTATTACTACTATTTATTTTGATCGAAAAATTATTTGCACTTAATTTTGGTTGAATGGAAACAAATTGTCAATATCTTTTTCTCCTCTTTTTCTATTTAACCGGGCGCTTATAAAGATATACAATAATAAAAAGAAAAGTTCAGTGTAGTGACAAACAAGATGCAGTAAAATCATATTTATAAAATTAATTATTGAATATCTAATTAAACTCTAGGTTGCAAAAGGCTTGAGTTTCAGTAATAGTTAATTTTGTTTAATTAGAATTTAATTCATTAGCAGTGTATTTACTGTTGATTCTTTTTTTATTTGTTTTTGCACAATCGTCCACCCCAATGCATGGATGTCTTAACTAATTTACTTTATAATAATAAATTTTTTGTTTGTATTTTTTTTTTTTTTTACATTTGTAAAAAAATTATTTTATAAATAAAAATATTTTACTTTTTTATAAATTATCTATTTTTTTTTTTTATAAGCCAATAAATTTATGATGCACCATCTGTGACGCCTCCAATAGTCCCATATCGGATGTGGAAGGAATTGTGATTGTGTTTATATGGGATATGGACACTAGTAATAATAATTGGGTTTAAGCATTTTGGGGCTGTGATTTGGGCCCAACGAGTTGTTATTGCTAGTGGGCCGGATCGTTACATTTGGTATCAGAGCCAATAACCAGTCGAAAGTGTGCGGCGAGTCTCAGCTGAGTCTGGGTCTAGATGACAGGACTAGCGAGACCTTGGGCTGACGAGGACGTCAGGCCTAAACCGGGAAGTCTGTGACGCCTCCAATAGTCCCACATATCGTTACACAATCATACTGATAGCTTCTTTTTTTTTTTTTTTTTTTTTTTTTTTTTTTTTTTTGTTTTAAGTATTATATAGTATATGAATGGTTGTGGGAAAGAAAATATAGCACTTGAATCGATCTATTGAATACGTAATTGAAAGATTTGGTCACATCAAAATATTTTGTTTGGGAGCAAAATATTTTGTTTGGGAGCAAGCCGCGCCTATCAATTGCCCATCATCCTGTCAAATATTCTATAAAAATTTTGGACACGTATATTGCACTGTACATTAGCTTTAATAATTGAAGGATTTGATCATATCAAGAAATTGTGTTTGGGAGTGAGCCACGTTTCCTATTAATTATCCATTAAGCTTGAGCAGCCAATAGAAGCTTACCATGGATATTCTATAAAATTTTTGAACACATTCATCTTGATTTTAATTAATAATTGAGGGATTGAGTCACATCAATCAATTTTATTTGGGAGAGAGTCGTGTTGACTATTAATTGCCCATTAAATATGAGCCAATTAAGTTTGCCATATGTTTGATAAAAAGTCTAGACATCGTAAATCAATTTTAAATTTTGTATTAAAAATAAGTTTTTATAATACAATAAATTATTTAGATATTTTATATTATATATATATTTTATATTTATAATATTAATTATTAAATTTTTATTAATTATTTAATATTATGTATAATTTATAGACTATTGATATGCACCAAATGTAAGTAAAAATTTCTTTTCTTTCTTGAAATTAAGTTAAATATTATTTATACCAAGCGTATATTTGTATATACACTATATGCCTAAAATATTTTAATAGATATTTTAAAATTAATTCATCAAATATAATTTAAATTATAAAAATTTATTGATTATATATATTTAATTAAATTCATCTAATATAAGTTTGGGTATATAAAATATTAATATACACTAAATATATGTAATAGTTTTTACTTTTTTCATCAATTTTAATAAGGCAAAGATATATTAAACTATTCTTCAATTTTAAAAAAAAATTCTCCAACTTAAACTTTTTAGTTAAAAAAATTTATCTATAAAATAACCATCAAAATTAAAATTTAAAATAAAATTATTAAGATAATTTAATTTTATAAATATGGAAAGTTTAAAAAATATTAATAAAAAATTATTTTTATAATATATATATATATATATATAATTGTTTTATATTATTATTTTCTTTTTATTTATAAATTTATAAATTTTAAATTTTAATAATTATATATTTTAATTACCACAAATATTATTTTACTTGTCGTGTACCTGTATATAATGATAGCAGTGGTGGGTCATCGGAGCATTGGTATATTTTTTGTGATCTGTACCCTATAAAATAAAAACTTTTTTATTAATTACTTTAAAATTTTAGAAAGAAAATTTATTTTCTAATCATTTCAAAATTTTAAAATAAGTGAAAGATAATATATATATATATATATATATATATATATATATATATATATATATATATATATATATATATATATATATATATATATAAAATTAATGTATCATTAGTATTTTTCTGAAATGGTACTAGTAACTAGTGACCCTGCATTACCGCAGTTTTTTTTCTTTTAAATTATTTGTTATTCTGTTACTATCATATAACATTGATAATAAATTATATTTTGATTATTAGGTATACAATATTTTGTTTAGGAAATATTTTGGGCCCATGAAAAATAATTATCCTAATAAGTTATTTATATACTGACAAACTCATTTAAAAATTTTAGTATCTAATTAATTTTTTTTTAAAAAAATTATTAATTTAATAATTAATATAAAAATGTAAAAATTATTTTTTAACATATAAACTTTTAATTTTAATTATTTTATTTATATTATTATATTTAAAGAATTAGAAATTTTATTAAATTTAACTGTAATTCAAGATTAAATTTTTAGTATTTTTAATAAATAAAATTATTACATTTAATTACTATTAGGTAAAAAAATTAATAAGTTTAGTATAATATTTTTTTTTGTAAAATTTAATAGTTTGTCTAAAATAGTTAGAAATTTAAAAAATATATATATAAAATAAAAAATATATTTTAAAATATTTTATAAATGTGCGATTCTTAATATATTTTTATTTATTTAAAATATAGAGAAATAAAAATAAAAATATGTTGACACAAAATAACTGTTAAGTAAAATATTAAAAAGCTAAGGGCTGGGAATTGGGGCGGCGGGTATGGCTATCTAAAAGAAAAAAAAGATTAAATTGGCAGAAAAAATTATTAAACAATATTAAAAAGTTGGAGAGAGAGGGTGGTGTCATGGCCACCTTAGATATTAAGATGACTCTGTCTATGCTCATACATTTTAAATAATATATATTATATATATTTCATCAATTCTAAAATAATTTTTTTTTACTAATTATTTAAAAATTTTAAAATAAATAAAATATAAAATGTACACTTTATTTATAATACACCATTAATATTTTCCTAAAATGATACTAAGTAGCTAGCGGGCCTATTTTACAGCAATTTTTTTTTTATTAAATTATTTATTATTATTTTACTATCATATAATATTATAATAAATTATATTTTGATTATTGAGCATACAATATTCAATTTTAAAGACTTGATCTATAAGAAATGTTTAGGAAATATTTTGGCCCATGAAAGATAATTACCCTAATAAATTATTTATATATATACTGACAAACTCATTTAATGCTCTTGGTGTATTGATGTAATATATAAAATTATTAAAAATATATATATATAAAATAATATTTTGGAGAATTTATTAGGGTAGTAGCAAAGCCCTTTATAGTAATAGTTGTGCAAAGCTAGCAGGGAGTCAATAATTTTTGCTCCCTTTAAATGGTTTAGTGAAGGAAAAATTATCAAATTATCATATTTGTCAAATTCAATATATATCCATTTTTTTAAAACTTGATCTTAAATTAAGATTTTAAATTTTAAATTTAAATATTAATTTACATATATATTTTAAATTTAATATTTTAAAGTTATATTTAAATATTAGATGCGGTACTGACATGATGGGATTTAATGCAATTAAAGTTTTTTTTTCTTTAGTTAAGTGTTTGGGTGTTGCTACAAATCACATATGCTAGCTATAAAGTATGCGAAGCAGAAGAGGCTCCAAATCTGTATGGATCTAATTAATGTTATGTTATTTAAAAGCTCCAAAGCTGCATGAGTCTATAGTATTTTTTGAAAATTTATTGAAAAATCATTAAGTTCCAATTTTTGATATTTTTGTTTTCTTTATTAGTTCAAATTATTTTCATTTGGTTTAGGTTTTTTTTTTAAAAAAAAAAGCCTCAGAATTTTTTTTCATGAATTAGGGAGAAGAAAAGAATAAAAAAAGAGCAAACTATTTTTATGAATAAAAAAAAATGATAAAAATAAAAGCTAAATATTTTATGAGTTATTCTCTTCTTTATATTCAAAAACTATTTTGAAAGAGGATGAATAATATTTTTTTATTATTTTTATTTTTATTTTTTTGAAGAATATACTCGTATAAGTTTAGAATTGTTCTTTCACTTTTTTTTTTAGAATAAATTTATTTTCACTTGAGATGAGACACTTCAATAGTCTCATATCAGATGAGAATAAAATTATGATTGAATATATAAGAGATCATATATACTAATAATAATAATTAAATTTAAATATTTTAAGCCAATAATTTAGACCTAATAAATTATCACATTTAATTGATTTATTAATTTATTATAATAATAAGATAAGACTTGCATATGAAGCAGCAGTATAGGAGGATGAAGGTCAATTAAATTTGTTATATAGGAGTCGATTTTTTTATTTTTTTATTTTTGGATAAAAAATCTTTACATACAAAATTATTTTCTATAAACCTGTTTAAAAAAATGACAATATTTTTAAAATTTTAAAAGAAACCTAATTGTCAAACCAATCACTGCAGAACACAAGAAAAGATTTTCAAAACTTGAATTTTCAGCTGCAATAATATTTTTAGAAATTATTCGAGTCTTACTTTTGATCTTAAAATTACATACAATATGTATATATTTATATATATATTTTTTATTTCTATAAGTGTGTAGCCGAAGAGCATTTCACAGCGAAAGAGAAAGGGTAGAGGTTGATGGAAGAGTAAAGGAGGAAGATAGTAGTAGGGCAGGGTATCTAGAAGGATTCACCCGGAGGAAGTGGAGTGTAGCTATTAAAGATATGGGGAAGTGGATCGAGTGGTGTGCCACGGATCCGAACCCGACCCGTTTGACCAGAAGGAGTCAATAAAATTATTTTATATTACTGAGAATTATCTATATAAAAATAAATATATTACAAACAATATTTTTAAATAATAAATAAAATAATATGAATAAACTTAATACTACTTTTTTTATTTAGATTGAGACATTTTCGACTATTATTTTATCCTTTTTATTCATAAACAGTATATAATTATATTATCTTTATATTACATATTTTTTTAGTTATATTAATTGTAATGTTCAATAAATAAGCATAATAAAAATAATAATTATTATAATAAAATTATTTTTATTATATTATTAATTTTATTATTATTAAATAATTTTTTCTTTTTTATTTTTCTCTCCTAATTAGCAATAAACTATTAATTTTACTTTTTTTTTTTTCTAAACATCCTAGATTTGGAATATTTTTAAGAGTAAGATTAGATGGGAATTTTTTTTTTTTTTCAAATAAAATTACATTAGCCATTACTTCACTTTTGATCTTAAATTTATATGTCATGTGTGTGTGTGTATATATATATATATATAGCTAGGCCAGAATATTATTAATAGTGCCAAGTCATTGGTACTATTAAGTTTTTAATCGTTGAATTAAAAAATGTATGGTTGAGATAATAATGGGCCCCTTGGGTATAATGGTTGGTTGGAGAAATAGTAAAATCTAACGGGTAAAAATAATTAAAAAGATTGATCTAACAGTAGAAAACTTGATAGTACCAAATACTTAGTACTATCGATAGTATAGTAGCCGAACTCTCTCTCTCTCTCTCTCTCTCTCTCTCTCTCTCTCTCTCTCTCTCTCTCTCTCTCTATATATATATATATATATATATATATATATATATATATATATATATATATATATATATATATATATATATATATATATATATATATATATATATTAGTGCTTATATGTTTTATAAAAACACAAGGTCATTCAATCTTGTAAATTTTTTACTATTAGATTTGTATTGGATTTGTGTTTTTGTGAAGTCAATTAAAAAAAGAGAAAGATAAAGTAAAAAATACAAATTCCAATACAAATTTAATGATAAAAATTTCACAAACATGAATATGCTTGTGTTTTTAAAAGTATATAAGCTCTACTATATATATATATTATTTGTAACGATCCGGCCCACTAGCAATAATAACTCGTTGAGCCCAACCCACAGCCCAAAATGCTTAAGCCCAGTTATTATTATTAGTGTCCATATCTCATATAAACCCAATCATAATTCCATCCACATCCGATATGGGATTATTGGGGACGTCACATTATTATTTATTTATTTCTGCAAGTATTTTTATTTTTAAGGATTTTTATTTTTTGTGATTTCGTACTTTTCTTTTC
>CM055061.1:50806674-50874881 GCA_029204045.2 Tillandsia leiboldiana
CCCCAAAAAAAACTTTCAATGAAACTCTCATCATCTTCATAATCAATTCTTTGATCTGATGATGACCGAAATTGCGGTGATCTGATGATGACGAAACCTAACTGTTACGGTGAGTTTGAGTTTGTAACGGTCATAATAATTTTTTATTATATAAAAAATAAATTTTAATTAAAAATATAAAAAATTAAATATTTAGTAATAATAATTAGGCTTAAAAATTTTTAGTCAGTACGTAATAAATTATTATTGTTAATTGATCGAATCGTTACTGAGAGTGACATCAACTCATTAACAATAGTCAAATAGGTCTTGTAGCTTTTCTTTCTTATATTATGGGCAAACACATTTTGTTACGATTTTATTAATTTTTTTTTTGTATGATCTTATTTTATCAGTTTTATTAGTGTCTTTTTTTTATTATTATTGTTTATATTTATCTCTTTTATATTTTTATACTACTGTTGTTATAACTATTCATATTGACTAGCAATGATGATAGGATTATATATTTTGAAGTTTGTACAAAATTATATTTAAATTATGAAATTAAATGAGATTATTGTACTAAGTTTGCAAAAGATTGTAGTATGATTTAAGATGCCTTTTCTGTATTTCCATTCACACCAAGGTTGGATGAAATTTGATCTTGCAAACTTATAAAATTTAATATATTGTTTGCTGCTTTATTTTTTAAAAAAAATCAGCTAACAAAAATTAACTTAAAATTAAAGGTATTTAAAATTTATTAATTCTACATGCAAAATAAAATTGCGTATGAAAGTAATAAAAAAAATTAATTTTTTTTTATATAGAAATGAGGATAATATAATAATAAGATGGGGCTCGCACCTAAAGTAAAAATTGTGACATCCTAATAGTTTCATATCGGATGGAATTGAAATTGTGATTGAGTATATAAAAGACAATGAACACTAGTAATAATAATTAAATTTAAATATTTTTTGTGTGGTTTGGGCCAAACAAATTATTATTATTTGTGAATCGAGCTGTTACAATAGTATAGTATGATCCAAGATGAATTAAATTTGTTAATTTTTTTTTGGGTAAAAATTTATTATATACGAAATTGTATTATGGAAACCAATTTAAAAAATATTGACAACATTTCTAAAGCTTTAAAAGGAACTTAATTTTTAAAATATATAATTACAACACAATGCAAGGAAGAGCATTCAAACATTTGATTTTTGACTGCAGTAATAGTTTTGCAGATTCTTCTAAGTCTTATTTTTTATTTTAAAATTATTAGTAGTATGTATATATATTTTTATTTTATTTTATTTTATCTCTGTAAGTATTTTTATTTTTTTTGTCTTTTATTATGTATAGTTTAGTACTCTTTTTTTTCTCACAAATATATTCACCGTCTTTCTATTCGATTTCATATACATTAATATACAACTTATTTAAAATTTTCGGTAAAGAATTATATAATAGGCCCTCATTATTTTGGGATGAAAAATATATATTTTTAAAATTTTCATATTTAGTAAATTCAAATATGATGTGATAAAGTATTTACTTTATAATTTTTTTTAATTTTTTTTATTTGTTAAAAATATTATTTTATAAATAAAAATATTTTATTGTTTATAAATTATTTATAAATTTTTTTTTATAAATTTCTTAACTAGTTGAAGTGAAAATATAAGATGAAATAAGTGTGCACAAAGTATTATAGAGCATGTGAACCGATAACATTTTTCAGTGGGGAAGAAGAATAAAGTAGCACCAAAATAAAAAAAATTAAAAAAAATGAATAAAGTATAGCACCATAATAAAGAAAAAAGGATTTTATGAAACGTGATTACCTTTGTATATGTTTAGTTTGGATTATTTTATCAGAATTATAGATAATTTTATCAAAATTATTAGTAATCTGATCCATAATATATTATTACAAATAATACAAAATTATTTAAAAAATATTGTCTATTTCGTACTATTGATAATGTATTATCTTGTATGTTATGTAAAATTATAATTTTATTCCTTCAACCCTACAAATCGTTTCAATATGTTATTTTTAAAATTTTAAATTATTAAATTTTAAATTTATATTTTAAATTATAATATTGTATTTTATGTTTTTGTTCAGATTTAAAATTTTAAATTTAAATTAAAATTTTAAATTCAAATACAAATTATATTAGGTTATAGTTTAGTAAAAAATTATATTAAATTTGACCACAAGTGTAATTTTAAAATAAACTAATTATTAAATTTTATAAAATAAATTAAATATAATAATTATATATATATATTATAAGAGCAATGCTATATGTACACCCCCAAAGGAGGTGTACATCTTACACCCACCCATCTAAGGGTGGGGGGGTCACTTCACAAATTGTGAAGTGACCCCTCACCACACCCCACCCATTGGATGGGTGGGGTGTGTGATGTACACCCCAAATGGGGTGTACAAGTAGCATTTTCCATATTATAATTTAATATTATATTACTATTTTAAATCAAATATTTAAATACAAAATTAGTAGTAATTTAATTTAAAAATTTTAAATATCTAATTATATCGAAATAATTTATAATATTATATAATATGAATCAAACGTATGCTATAAATTATCTATGTGCTGACAAATTTAGTTAATGCTTCTATATGATATATTGATGTAATATATATAGTGAAATAAAATTATATTCTAAATAATAAATTATAATTATGTATTAAATCAGTGGATTTGAATAGTGAGATATAAGAGATGGACATAGGCTAAAACTTCTCGCTATAAAAGAACAAAGCAAAAGCGAAATAAGAAGACATGCAGCTCTACTAATTAAAGGCACTCGGCACTCTTTATTTCTTCTCTCCTCACGCAGAGCTCTTCTCAGAGGAGAAAGAAAGAGGAGAAAGATCGAGAGTTCCTCACGCAGAGCTCAGGCAGAGGAGGCTACTCGACGTAATTTGGATCTCACATCTCCACGTAATTTGGTAAGCTATTTTTTTAAGTTCTTTTTTATCCTTTAGAACTTTTTTTTAAGGCTCATTAACTAAAAAATCAAAAGTTAAGGGAAGTGTGAATAATAAAAAACAAGTGTTCTAGTGTTACTACATATCACATATGCTGCTATTAAGTACACAAAGCAGCCAAGCAGGTGATGATTCTCCAAAGCTGCATGCATGGGTCTAATTAATTTTAAGACTTTTTTTTTTTTTTTACATTTAGTCTCCTCAATTTTTTTTTTTATTTATACAAATAATCATAACAAATTTATATTTAAATCGCCGCTAAAATCACTTCACTCTTTATTCCTTTCCTCACGCAGAGCTCACACAGAGAAGAAAGAAGAGCTACTCGACATTTGATCTCACATCTTGAGATAATTTGGTAAGCTATATAATTACAGTTTTTTTTTTTCTTTCTTTAACTATTAATGAGTCCGAGAACTTTTTTTTAAGACCCACTAACTAAAAAATCAAATATTAAGGGGAGTGTAAATATAATAATAATAAAATAAAAGTTGAGCGGGCCATTTCACAGTAGGCTATAGTTTGGAGGGTTCATACTTTTTTTTTTTTTTTTTTTTTTTTTTTTTTCTTCAAAAAAAAGGAGAAAAAATCAAGTGATCGGGTGTTACTGCATATCACATATGCTATCAAGTAACACAAAGCAGATGATGAGACTCCAAAGCTGCATGGGTCTAATTAATTTTAGGACTTTTTTTTTTTTACATTTAGTCTCCTTAATTATTTTATTATAAATAATTCTAACAAATTTATATTTGTATATATTTGTTATTCTTCTTACCACCAAAGTATTTGATTTTTTAAGTTGAACTTGATTATTCGTGTTTATCTACATTCTAGTCTTTCTTTTTTTAACTGGGGTGATAAATGATACAAAATAATACTGTGATCCAATCACCGTATTTAAATATGGTAATTGAATGATCGTATTCAACTTAAAAATACCAGTTAATTAAACAATCACATGATAAGAAAAAGATTATTATATAAATATAAATTTGTTGAGACTATTTATAATTTTTTTTTTAAGAGGGTTAAATATAAAAAACTAAAATTTATGTAAAGCTACTACTTTAAAGCTCTCAAGCTGCACGCGTTTATAATTTTTTTTTTTTTTTTTTTTTGTTAAAATTTATTACAAATTCATCATGTTTCAATTTTTTATATTAAAGTTTTCTTTATTAGCTCGGTTGGGTTTAGTATAAAAAAAAAAAAAAAAAGTTTATGTCAAATATAATGTATATTTTACGTTCCACCTATTTTAGAGTGGGATAACTAGTGGAGAAGTTTCTATCATGGAATGGATGAAGTGTACATCTTACACCTATTTTGGATGTACGGATAGTATTACTTAATTTTTTTTTTTTTGAGAAATTATACAAAAAACATAAAGAGTTACAACTAAATTTTTGACTTTTTGGTTATTAAATAAGTAATATATAAATATTAAAATTGCAAATACTTTACCGTTCACTTTTTATTGTATATAATTTACACTTGAAAAGAATATGAACACCGAATAAAATTTAATCAAAATTTGAATCATATTTACTTTGGGAGCTAGTGGGATTGAGCCGACGATTGATGCTGGGGTGCAAAGTGTACACTAAGAGCACGTTTGGTTCGGAGATAAAGAACTATTTGGATAGAAATCAAAATAGTGATGACTTGGACCGGGTTATGATATCTAGGTCAAAGTCATCTTTCGAAAGTGGATCGGTCTCTGGATTAACCCTTGAATGTGCCATGTTTATATCAAGCAATTCGGTTTATGACGGATCGACTCAATCGGATTCTATCTCAACAAACAAATGGAAGTCGAAAAGAGTAGACTCGATTGATTGAAGATTTGACTTAATGAGCCGAATTGATTGTATTGAGAAAAAAAAAACTTGGGTTATAAGTAAACCACTCATAGGGAAAGTAGTAAGAAAAATTGTAAAGAAATCTGTAAATACGGAAAAGAAAAAGTACACGTTGGGCTACTCCTAGGGAAAGCTATAAACTTGCAATGAAACAGTAAAAATGGTTTTGTTTCGAGTGTGTAAGATCCTTATTATAGGGTTTTGAAAATGCTATTTATGATATTCATGTTAACCTGCGTTATCGCTCGGCTAGCGTGAAAATCGCTCGTGCTTTTATAGCGTGAAAATTGCTCGTGCTTTTGGTCTTTTCACATTTAGTTCTTCAATCAACAGCTCTAATTGGTTGTGCTGTCTTGTCTTATTTATGTCATCACTACAAGAAAATATATCTTTTGTGGCCAATATTTTGTGGCCAATTAATGAACCCTACTATATTAACATTTTTTGTGGCTATTTTCAACGTTTCCTCACTATTAATCTTAACTCAAATTTTCATATACATACCGTAGGAATTTAGTAATGAGCGCCGCTAATTCGATGCAGTATTTGCGGCCATCGCTAGATTTTGGCCACAATAATAGTAAGAAATAATTGTGACAAATATTATCGCCACATATTTACTTTTCAATTCACCATTTGTCACAATCGATAACGTTGGGCCACTAAAATAATAATAATTAACTGTGGCAAATTTGTATGGCCACACATTTATTAAGATTTTCGTGGCTATTTTCAACTTGTCTTCACTATTAATCTTAATCAGAATTTTCGTATACCTACGGTAGGAGTGTTTTAATGATCGTCACTAATTCGATGCACTATTTGTGGCCAACAATAAATTTTGGCCACAATAACAATAAGTAATTATTGTGGCAAATTTTATCGCCACATATTTACTTTTCAATTCACTATTTGTTACCATCGATAACGTTGGGCCACTGAAATAATAATAATTAACTGTGGCGAATTTGTATGGCCACACAGTTATTAAGATTTTCGTGGCTATTTTCAACTTGTCTTCACTATTAATCTTAATCAGAATTTTCATATACCTACGGTAGGGGTGTTTTAATGATCGTCACTAATTCGATGCACTATGTGTGGCCAACAATAAATTTTGGCCACAATAACAATAAGTAATTATTGTGGCAAATTTTATCGCCACATATTTACTTTTCAATTCACCATTTATCACCAGCGATAACGTTGGGCCACTGAAATAATAATAATTAACTGTGGCGAATTTGTATGGCCACACATTTATTAAGATTTTCGTGGCTATTTTCAGCTTGTCTTCACTATTAATCTTAATCAGAATTTTCGTATACCTACGGTAGGGGTGTTTTAATGATCGTCACTAATTCAATGCACTATTTGCGGCCAAGAATAAATTTTGGCCACAATAACAATATGTAATTATTGTGGCAAATTTTATCGCCACACATTTATCTATTCAATTCATTATTGGTAACCGTCGATAAAATTTGGCCACTTAATGTAAGACTCGTGAAAATTAAATGCAAAAGAAACCTAAGTGTTTGTGTACCGGTGTGCAAATTGCAGTTTTCGGAACACGGTCCCCCGACTTACAGATCCGAGTTTGATCTCGATAATCTGAAATCACCAGTGCGACCGTGTAGTAATCTAGAAATTCAAATGTCAATATGAATGAGAAATTGCTAAGTTGAACCTATGTGGTTGTATATTGGTGTGCAAGTTGCACAGTTTTCGAAGTACTATGTCTGCCTTTCAGATCCGAGTCTGATCTCAAAAATCTGAAATCGCCAGTGCGACCGTTTCATCGAATCGATTAAAGATGATATAAACGGATTTTCGATTCGACGGTCGGATTGTTCAGAAATCAGTGTAGAAGCTGGTGGGGCCCACGACTTAAGTCGTGAATAGTAACCTCCTGTTTTAATTCCCCGTCGAGTGAACGTTGACCGATTCACTGTCTGGAGTCAGAATTTAACGATCCAGGTAGTCGATTTTAACCGCTTCATCATTCTAAGCGCAGTGGCGCTGACGAAATTTGCATTTGACGAGCCTAAAGCATCGTAAAGTGTGCCGAACTGTATAATTTACAGTATAAGATGGAATTTAAAAATTATGGAGCTAAATTTTAGCAAACCAAAATCGCTACCTAATAGGTTTCGTCAAGCCGGATGTCGTGGTGGTGTCCATTTTTCAGTTTGACAATCCGGTTGTCTCGAAAAGCGTGAAATATGGGAAAAATCACAGTAATTTGTATAAAAGCCCTATATTTTATGTGTCGAATTGCTCCAAACTTGTACAAGAGGGACTTCTTTGTGAGTTTGTTCTACAGCAAAGGACCTAGATCTAATGGATGCATGTTCGGGGACTTAGTTGCATTTGTTGCCAAGTTCTATAAGTAACTTAGGTTACTCGAGGAACCCTAGCCGCAGCCCTCCAAGTAACCGCAGACCCACGTTCGCCCTCTCCTCTTCCTCTGCAACCTTTCCCGTGCACCAGCCGCCGCCGGCCGCCACCCCTGGTCGCCGGAAAAGCAAGGATTATTCTTGGAGCATTCTTGTTTCCAAGGTTGTTCGAGAGGTAGAGCACCGAAACCTTATAAACTGTGCCTGGATCTCTCTGTGGTGGTGTTCTTCATCCAGAAGGCATTCTGAGGTGGGCTGTGCACCGTCGTGGTCGCGCGACGCTGGGAAGAACATCGTCTTCTTCCTCGGATCCGGCGAAGGTGAGGTCTTGTTGTTTTTATTTTTCTTGCTACCTAGGCCTCCTGAGTATATCCATCACCTCTTGGTGAACCTCCCAGCCGAACCCCGAAGTCGGGAATGCCCCCGGTCGCCGGCGGGGAAATTGCACCCGCCGGAAACCGATATTGCTCCGCCCAAGCCGCTGGCCGCACCCGATGGCTCAGCTTCGAAACCAAAATCATGGGCAACTTCTGTAGGGCCTAAGGAACCTCCCCAAGAAATTTCATAGCTTTTCATTTAGCGTGCGCTTCGCAGTTTGATGCCCTAGCTTGGGTTATCTCGGGTTCGCCCGAAGATTGCGCCGCCGCCGCCGCCGCCGCCGCCGCTTGTTGCTGCCGGCCACCTGCCCAGTTTGCTTCAGCATGTCGAGACAGAGCCATGGGTACCCTTGCATGCAACCCATATTGGCCTGTGATGATTCCACCATTATTGATGCTTGTTCCGGCCATGAGCGCTCCGCCGCCGCCGCCACCAGGTCTCGTCGCCGGCCATGCTTTCAGCAAGCTTCTTAGAGTCCAGTAGCACCTACAGGTGCTTGTGCTGGAGGCCCAGAACCCTTGTATAGGGATCCACCATTAATGCCCTTGTAGTGTGTTGTGTGCTAAGTTGCCCACCATGTGTTCGGGAAAATGCCCGAGAGAGATCAAATGGGTTTTAGCCACTTACAAGCATCCAGCAATTTATCAAATGACTCCACATGATCCTAGGAACCTTCTGCTCAAGTTATTTTGAAAAATGATCTGGTGGATTGTTGGATTCCGCATTCCAAGCCCTAGCCTAAGCTATGTGGCCTTTTGCACTGTTCCAGCACCCTTGTAGCTTTGTTAGAGCAAGCCCTGGTGTCCTCAAGATCCCAGGAGCTTGATGCTCACCCGACTTCAGCCAAAGACTGAGTGGTTAAGAAGATCGAGTAAGCCAAGCCTAATTGAGCACTTGATGGCCCCTATGCTGTTCCAGCAGGTTAGCTGCACCCTCAGGGTGAGCCTCTGAGTTCTTTCGACCCTCTGAGCATGATGCTCACCCAAAATTTGGGTTTGGTCAAGTGAAGATATGGTAATTAGCAATCTTAGCCAATTTAAGCTTATTTGCATAAGTTTTGTTGACCCGAAGTTTTATTCGAGTTCCACGTTGCTTCCAAAAGGTGAGCACGGTGTCCAGCAAGTCGAGAGCCACCTGCTAGTGGTGTCGGTTCGTTAAAATAGCATTCCAAAATTAAATACAAGCGAAAATAGCATGAAATTGCATGCTTTTATGCAAATTGGTAAAGTCCCGGGGGCCTAAATGCAATTGTGACCATACTAGCTGCTTTATGCAGTGTGCACATGATCTCTAAATCTTTTGTTGGAGGTCCGATGCTTTTCGTTGAGCGGGAATTGGATCCCGAACCGTAAATCGGCAAAATCTCTTCTGGGACATTCCTCTAACAAATGCTCCACTTTATAGGTGTTTGGCACTAGGTGTTAACCCAATTGCCTCAACCCTTGCCTTGTGCTTTGAGTGGTGTTGCTCCGGCCAACTCTCCGGCCACTTTCCGGCAAGACTCAGGTGAGCACAGTCTTTCTCAGTCCCCTTTATGCATGATGCTCACAGTAGATCTCAAGTTTATCAAGTGTATCATTAATTGTAGCAACAAGTCTTTTTGGACCTTAAGAGTTAAATGGCCAAGTTTGTATTTGGGCCCTGTTCTGGCCCAAGCCTGTGAGCATGAGCTTCGTCTTGTTGTAGCATACGCGCTAAAATTTACGGCGCAGTCTTTGGCCTCCTGGATTTCGATATTTTAGAGGTTTTCCGGAAATTCCGGTAAAAGCCTAGTTTCGGCTAAGTTTCCCGTGTTAGCGACAGGACATTACAGTATTGTCGGGATGGGTATGAGTGAGTCTGTTTCTGACCATAGTTCTTGTTCAGGGCCCAGCAGTTCTGCACCAGCCTCCCAGTAGTCTAGCGGGAATTCAGGATCGGCCTACATTCAGGTGGGTTATCTTCGGTCCGGGCTTTATCTTTTCGGCCCTCTGGTTGTTTTAGTCCAGTCGGACACTTGTTCTTGATCTAGCCCTGATTATGCCTACATGACATATATTCCTAGATGATAGACATTTACTTGGACATTTTCTGTATATCTTTCAGCAGTTCATATATCTCGGTACAGTTGATTTCATGGTCTGATCATCTCGGTACAGTTGATTTCTCAAATGCGTAATATGATAGAACAACTTTCACAAATGGGATTGCCTGTGCCTATTCAGCCACCATCGACAAGAAAGGTAAGTTGGAGTATAAATTAGCAATATATTTTACTCTTTTGATAAAATAAATAGATAATATATATGTATAATTCTTATCATTATTCTTTTTTATTCTACAGGACTAAACCTTGGAAGCTCAATATTTCCGAGTTGGATCATCCCAAGAATTTCATTTTACTTTTAGCGTAGAATTTTTATTATCTTTATTCTAATGTAAACGATTAACCGTTAGCTTATTTTGATTATGTCAGTTGAACATATATTTGATTTTTGTATTTTGTTGAACATATCTTGATTATTGTGATTGATATTATGTTTAAATCCTGATTGAGTAGTATTCAACTATTATTGTGCAGTAATAATGTGTAAAATTTATTTATTTTTTATTTAAATTAGTACTATAAATTTTCTGTGGCTAAATAATAAATAGCCACAATATATGTAATTTAAAAACTTTACAGTGACTAGAACAATATTTGGCCACAAAATGTGATGTAAATATAGTGTGGCCAAATATTGTTCCAGTCAAATAAATTTTGTGGCCACTATATTTAATTTCGCCACTATATTTACATTATATTTTGTGGCAAATTTAATATTTGGTCATAAAATATGTGGCATTATGTGTGGCCATCAAATAAATTTGTCACAATACTTTCAACATTATTTGTGACCGACTACTTAATTTTGCCACTATATTTACACTATATTTTGTGGCTAATTTAATATTTGGCCATAAAATGTGTGGCATTATGTGTGGCCATCAAATAAATTTGTCACAATACTTTCAACATTATTTGTGGCCGACTACTTAATTTCGCCACTATATTTATACTATATTTTGTGGCCAATTTAATATTTGGCCATCAAATGTGTGGCATTATGTGTGGCCATCAAATAAATTTGTCACAATACATTCAATATTATTTGTGGCCGACTACTTAATTTCGCCACTATATTTACACCACATATTGTGGCCAATTTAATATTTGGTCATAAATTATATAATGTCTTTTGTGGCCAAAAGTAATTTTGGCCACAAAATGTTAGAATATTAATTATTATTTTAATCACTATCTGTAGCCATATGGTAACCTTTTGTAGAGGAGGTTAGAAGTTTTGTGACGAATTCTATCGCCGCAAATTCATAGTGTTTTTTGTGGCGAATTAAAATTTTGGCCACAATAACCTTTTGCAGCAGTCCTATTGTGGCGACGTTGTGGCGAAGCTAATTTGGCCACAATAAGTATTTTGTGACCAATTTGTATATTATTGTGGCCATTAGTTTCGCCACAATAGATAAATTTTCTTGTAGTGCATTTCATATTAAATGCGGTTATCATCATTCAAATTTTCTTACAAAAATCCTTTTGGAAGTGCTACAACCACGATCGTGAAAATCGCGCCTCACGTTCCTGCCCTTCCTGCCTAAAGTCTCTTTATTTTTAGGCATTCTTTTTTTGGCTCCTGGCATACCATGTATCCTCGTTTCTTTAATTTATGCGTGGGTCAGGCCGTCTACCTTATAGCGCTCTAATTTTTTTCACCAACGATGCCCTTCCCCCCCCCGCCCCTCGATAGTTTTTTTGAATGAACGTTTTGATAACTATCGATGCTTAATCAACGGCTGTAATTGGCTGCTTCTTTCAATCATTTCCATTAAATGTCTTGATGGCCTCTATTGGTCGTGCTTTTGGTCTTTTCACATTTAGTTCTTCCAATCAACTGCTCCGATTGGTTGTGCAGTCTTGTCTTATTTATGTCATTTCACATTAAATGCGGTTATCATCATTCAAATTTTCTTACAAAAATCCTTGACGGTTAAAACCTCTTATCTACTTCTAAAAACTCTTCATATTCCCAAGGACTTCGAGCTTTTTCCTTTCTTATTTGCTCATCTTTTTCTTTATTGCAATGGCCCCTACTGAGGTTCCTTCCTTTCCTCGGTCTTCCAACATCGACTTCTATCTCTTGAAGTCATGTGAGATAGACTCGTCTCGCTTCATTCTCAGTCTTTCATTCGCCAAGAACCCAGATGGAGATGTTTTTTCTTTTTCAATGGACGATATCCCATTAATAGTCGACTTTATTTATCTGCAATTCTAGATTTCTTCCAAATCTCTAAGAAAAAGTCTCCGTACTTGGCCTATGGTCTCGAATACCTATATCGCCTGGCTGGATCGTGTTCAAGGAGTCTTTGATGGATTATGACGAGAAGAAGGCATCTACGACGCCATTTAGCTCTCAAGAACTCCTCCTTAAGCCGATAATCTTCTATTGGCTTCAACTATGAGTTTCTTGGTCTTTGATTTCTAATATTTTCTTCTGCTGATCTGGGCCTTTTACTCCAACCCTGTTTGATGTAGTGGCGATCATCGGACTTCACTTGCAGGGTACTGTTCTTTCTTCTATCTTCAATCCTAAGGGAATTGCTGAATTTGATGCTCTCCTGGACCCGTAGGTGGACCTTGTCTATTCAAAGTTCATGAAGAGGTTCGTAGGTCAGGGTGTAACGGCCCGGCCCACTAGCAATAATAACTCGTTGGGCTCAACCCACAGCCCAAAATGCTTAACCCCAGTTATTATTACTAGTGTCTATGTCTCTTATAAATTCAATCACAATTCCATCCACATCCGATGTGGGACTATTGGGGCGTCACAGACTCTCCCGTTTAGGCCTGACGTTCTCGTCAGCCCAAACGCACACACAGCAGTCCAAGATCACCAGGCGATATGAGACTTGTCTCGCTAGCCCTGCAATCTAGACCCAGGCTCAGCCGAGACTCGCCACACACTTCTGACTGGTTATTGGCTCCGATCTACTAGCAATAATAACTCGTTGGGCCCAACCCAAATCCCAAAATGCTTAAACCTAGTTATTATTACTAGTGTCCATGACTCTGATAAATTCAATCACAATTTCATCCACATCCGATGTCGGACTATTGGGGCGTCACAGAAAAAGGATGCAACACGAGGACTTCCCAGAGGGTCACCCATCCTAGTACTACTCTCGCCCAAGCAAGCTAAACTGCGGAGTTTTGATGGGATCCGATGCTTTAGTGCTGGTATGATCGCTATTATTGCTAGTGGGCTAGGTCGTAATGTAACGACCCGGCCCACTAGCAATAATAACTCGTTGGGTCCAAACCACAACCCAAAAATCTTAAACCCAGTTATTATTACTAGTGTTCATATCTTTTATAAACCCAATCACAATTTTATTTACATCCGATGTGGGACTATTGGGGGCGTCACAGACTCCTCCCGTTTAGGCCTGAGACTTGTCTTGTTAACCCTGTTATCTAGACCCAGACTCAACCGAAACTCGCCGCACACTTTCGGCTCGTTATTGGCTCTGATACCAAATGTAACGACCCGGCCCACTAGCAATAATAACTCGTTGGGTCCAAACCACAACCCAAAATGCTTAAGTCCAGTTATTATTACTAGTGTCCATGTCTCTTATAAATCCAATCACAATTTCATCCACATCCGATGTGGAAACATTGGGGGCGTCACACACGGTCAGAGCCCAATAACTAATGAAGAGCACATTATTTTTCTATCGCATTGACTCTGTCATTCTTTATTTTGTACTTGGTTATAAAAAATAAATCGAAATTTTGTTCCTATTGCCGTTGTTTTGGCTTACGGTGAAAAAATAACTCTCGACTCTTATTTTCTTCCATTTCTGTATCGAGAGATTTTTCAGTTAATAAAACCGCTGCCTAAGAATGAGAAGAACGACGTCGCCATTAGTTCAACCTGTGAAGTTATCTGGTTTCTATTGCTTATTCGTCAATTATATTTTTCTATTATTTGCCGAGCATATCTAGACCCTGATTCATTGGCTCGGTTTTGTACTTACAGGCCTACTCTCAGTTGCTCGAAACCACTCACTACATGTGTGACGCCCCGCTTTCTAGGGAGGAGCTCTAGCGCGCTCAACCCTCTTAACCTCTTGGGTCTAACCACCACCCAAAATGCTATAATTGAGTTAAGAGGTTAGTCCTATTTATACTTTATTGTTGAGGTCAAAATTTTCGCCACCTAAGGAAGTGACACATGACGTGTACCATTAGCTAAGGATATCAGCCGATAGGAGTTTGAGTCGACAAAGGAAGGCCCGTGCCTTGACCAAGATCAATTTCAGCCGAAGCCAAAAGAGCCTCTTCAGTCCAATGACGGAAGAGGCGAGGTCAGGGTCGACTCTCGGCTGCTCGAGCCGCAAAAGGAAAGACCTTGATAGGAAAGAGTACGAGATTTGGACGTGAATCTCGTAACTGACCCCGAATTGGCAAGCGATGCCCAGCATTGGAAAGCGTCGAAGATCATGCTTCGGCGCGTGGATCAGGGGATGAATTTGGACGGAAAACGTCTACTATATTTTGAGGAGAATCGATTCAAAAGGAAGAAATTGAAAAATTTACAATAATTCCCCTTAGATCGCGCTGAACCATCGAAGAAAAAGGGGTCCTGAAACCTCGTAAGTCAGCGATCATCCATACTTTTTCATATCTTTTATATCTGCATTTGCTTTTCTAGATAATCTTTACTGCATTTCTTATAAGTAGATTAACCTTGTAATCGGCTACCAGTTACTCTTGTAACCCCACTCCAATTAATATAAATTCCTAATCGGCTCCTAAGCCGTGTCAAATCTTTGTCTCCACATTTCGGTTCGGCTATTTTAGGCCAAGCTCTCTTTCTACCTCCACATCCCGATTCGGCTAATCTAAGCCAGACAGTCGTGAGAGTTTAATTGAGAAGAACCTGGCCAAGCGGTTCCCTCCTCGGCCAAATCTCTTGATCCATTGGCATGCGACACATTCACATCAAGAGGGTCAACCTAATGGGGTCGATCGACGACCGAGCCCGGTCAACGGTCAGTGCGACGTTTTCGGCCCCAACAACTTTCTTAGCACACCCGGTGGGACACTCAGGTAACTCTAACCATTCCTGACGTAAATATGTTAGAAGACAGTCTGAACATCAGGAGTAAAGTCGTACCCAGACATCCGGGGAACGACCAACTTAGCAACGTCGGACACGCGAATTACCCGCCACCGATGCCAATAAAGGTTCCTGAGATCGATGAAGGGTCAGCACCACCGAAGCCAACCCTATCAAAATTATTCGGGCAAATGGCCCAAATAATGAGATCTCTCGAGAGAACACAACTATCTCTTGAAATGAGCGCCCACGCCCATGGCACTCGCTTGGACGCGCCGGCCGCCGTCACGGCCTCAAATAATAGCATTTCTCGACTCGGACAATTTTTAGCCCGAAATGAATCGTGCCACGGAGGTCTACCGGGTAGGGATGTCAATAGGTACGGGTACCCAAAATTTTATCTGAATTCGAATTCGAATCCGAATCCGAATCCGAATCCGAATCCGAACGAAATGAATTTATTCAATGTTAAACGGATATGGATTCGGATATGGATATAAAAAATAAAAATCCGATGGATTTGGATTTGGATATGGATTTTGATTGTACCCGACTTGAACCCAAACTCGACCCGAACTCGAATTGATTTTAGGTTATATAATATATATGTATATAAATATTTGATATTATATTTAAATTTATATTTTAAAATATTAAATTTAATATAATATATTTTGAAAAATTGTAAAGAGAAAAAATATATAATTATTTCGGGTTTGGATTTTCGGGTTCGAGTTCGGGTTCGGGTTCGGGTTCGGATTCGGGTTTTAGATTTTTGATCGGGTTCGGATTTGGATATGGATTTTTAAAATCTATCGGATTTAGGTTCGGATTCGGGTTTGAAAGTCGGGTTCAGGTTCGAGTTTGGGTTTTTGAAAATCCACCCCGAATCCGACCCGTTGATATCCCTACTACCGGGACCACCATCTGCTCTGCCACTGCCATTGTCGGCATAATCGATTCTGACGGCGCCGACAATAATGGAGGCACAGCAGTTTATGCCCCTCCCGACGGCACCGCCGCTGGGGGCAGTACAACCGCAAATAGCCCCGTACCAGACGGGGTCGCGCCGATAGGGCAGAACATCGGCCATCAACCAGAGAACTACTGGGGGACTCCTTTGCCTCCCCCACCATCGTTTGTTCAGCCTCAAGCTGGGGGCAAGAATGGCAGGCAGGTCCCTGCACAAGAATAGCCTCAGAAGTAGGCTAGCCATTACGTGCCGCTACCCCCACCGGCGCAGCCGTAGGTCCCGGTACCTCAAGCTAGGCTCGCCGAGATGGATGGGGGTAGGAACAGCAGGCAGGCCCCGGTACTGTAGCAGTCCATACGACGTTTTTTTTTTTGAATTCTGCGGATTAAAATAATTTTGAATTGATCAAAATTTAATAATTTTTTGAATATGGTAAAATAATTTATTAATCATTCAATCAACAAAGAATAATTTAAAATACCAAAATATATAATTTTAATCTTAAAAATATGAGGGTGACGCTGATACCACTATTAGAATTTTGCGTAATATAAAACAAAGCGGAAAAGAAAATCAAATAAAATTAGATTTCAAAACTTGAGATCCGATCTAAAAAATCACGCAAATAAGATCTCTCATATATTTGAGATTAAACGAAAAACGAAGATCTAATTTCACCTTTGCGCGGGGAGATCTACATCGCAATGTGATGATCGTGAAATTTGATTCTCTTGAAGCCGCTCACGCATCCAACCTCTACGGGTATCCACACGAGGTTATCGATCTGATCGAAGTTCTCACTAGGGTGCTAGCTCCCTTGTATAGAACATCTTTTTAATTGTGGATATTTAGAAATAGAAAAAGGAGGAAAAAGATGACGACTAGAGTTTTCTCTTTTCTTCTTCCTTTTCTCTTAATGAAAACTTATACGTATAAAGAAGGATATAATCCCTTTTATAATCATCAAGATAAACATTATGATAAACTTAAAATTAGATTTAAGTTTATCTTACCCCTAATCGGTTTAATCGATTAAATTCTAATTTAATTCGACTTGAAGTCAATCCTAATTTGATCAAATCAAATCATTAATGCAATATTTGCACTTAAGTCATCTCAAACCTCACTAACTATTAGTAAATTCTCTCTAGCATCATTTGCACTATAATTACAATTTAGTCCAATGATTAACATATTGATAATTAAGTCCTCAGGCGATTCACAAATCGCGATCCAACTATCCGATCAGTCATAACTTCTTATATGTATGACCCCATATGTTCTATTCTATCTGATAGTGAGATATATTATGATCACCATCAATAATATTGCTGAAACTCTTTTCAATAGATTAGAATAATTTCAACTCAACCCAATAAGAATTATTGATCATCCAGATAATTTTCGTGAGTCCCACAATCCACCAATGACGCCTACCAGCATGTAGTGGCATTCTAGTAGAATGAAATACTAAATCTCTAGGTGCAGTTAACATGTAATACAATCCTTCTATCAGAAGTTCCGACTAGATGGAAGTCATGGAATTGCTCGTCAAATCCTACCGTCTGTCATATGTCAAATTTATTCAACTCAAGTTTCTAATATCGAAAATTCTTTCCGTTATTTACTATGCCTTGGCCAAGGTCTTCTAAACCCAGTCTCATAAATCACATAGGACTAACTTCCTTATCTACTAAGGGTGATAGATTCCATATGGGTGCATACCCTATTCCTACAACAAACCTACTGCAGCCAACATGCATCGCAAGGGCCCAAATGGCTAGGGATCAAGTGTATGTACAGTTAAACTACAGTAACCCCATTGTAAATAGCCGAGGCACCGCAGGCCAAAGGATCAGTCACACCACTGCAACATCGAGTAAGTTACTGACGAGTGAGTAGACATCCAAGTGACTTCTTGTGATGGTCACGTTCGGTATCCTTGTTCTCCAATAACCACCTGCACATTCGCTTCAGTGTCCCCACACTATTGACTCGAGACTCGTCTACCCTAAAAGAAAAGCGACATATTCACCAATCTCATCGGATCAATCACTGTCCCAGTGATGATCCATCGATCGGGAGCATTTAGGAATTAATCACTAATGATATATGTCTCAAATTCTCAACTTTGAGAATACATATTATCATCTTATAAATTTTTTGGACAATTCATCGATACATATACAACATGAATGGAAATAAAAACTCAATAACATTCATAATGTAAAATATCAAATACAAATTTATATCCAAGAAAGAATACATGTGTCGGCCAGGTTGGTTTCTAGAGTATACATCTAAGAACTTGGAGCTAGACTGACCCCCAGAGCCACTAGGTTGCCTCTTCTTATCCTTCATCTTCTCGTTCTCGTAGGTCTCGCGCTGTTGGCGCATCATGGCCTTACCTCGCTCGACGAGGCGGGATCAGTCCACAAGCTCCCTATAGGTTGCGATGTTCAGCAGCTGGACCTTCGAAAATATGCCCGGTCGAAGCTCACACTCGAAACACCGCGCCTTATCTCACTCGATGCGCACAATAGAGGAAAGACAATTGACTATGCGGGAGAACTCATATTCATACTCCTGGACCGAACGGTTCCCTTGTTTGAGGTTTTTAATGTCCTTCTCCATTTGTTGTTCGGAAGAGTCGGGAAAATAGGTCGCTAATAAGAGTCCCCTAAACTCCTCCCAAGTCGGTGAAAGTAAGGCGGCATCGACTCGCGTCGCAAGTTCCACCTTACACCAGCTGTGTGCCATCTGATCGAGAGAAGGGACCGCCAACATAACCCGATCCCTCTCCGGTACCCGCAGGTTCTCGAACAACTTCTCCATGGATCCACCCACAACTCCACGATCATAGGATTAGATTCCTTGCTGCTAAACGTCGACGGATGAAATTTTTGAAAATTGGCAACCTCGCTCGAACCCAAGTCCTCGGATGGCTCGGCACTAGTCAATCTCGTCTCTCTTCGTGGTGTCATTTCTTCTTGAACACCACACAGAATATTAGTCCAAATTCAAAAGATTCGGACTAGTGTGGAAACAAAAGTTGTATAAAGGTTCGTCGACCCAATCATGCAAAAGTCTGTAAGGGATACTTCCTCTCACTTCTAACATTATATTATCGGTCGCCCAACATATCATTAGCTAGTGGAAGTCCATTTTCCTCGATCCATTCCCAACATTATTGTGACAACAACAATACCCAATCAAGTACTTTCGCCCAAGTCCACATGTTCTCACGTGCCTAATTCCTAGGGTCTCCCTGGGGTTTGCTAGCCGCCTAGAATCACTCCTAGACTCTGATACCACTCTAATCTATGTCATCCTGAGACTGCCAATTTGGTCAGTTCGGGCACGCCAACAGACCCGCCAAACGGGCATGACCTCTCCACACCCGCAAGGAACCATCAATTATCTCAACGGCAAATAGCGCAATGAGAATACAAGCATGTCGAAGTAAAACTTACTGCTAATTTAAATATTCAACTCAACTTACTGCCTCCTCCGACGGATCAAGGAGACAAGCCTGTGCCCATCAAATCCGACTGATAAGAGAGAAGAGTTGTTTATTTTCCGAGTTCAAGTCAAGAATGAGGTGATCGATGCTATTATCGATCCCGGCAGCCAAAAGAACTTGATCTCGGAGAATCTAGTTCAAAAACTGGGTTTGTCGACTACACCACACCCACACCCATATATCCATTGGGGTGGATCAACAGTAATATCGAGATGAAGATCAATCGCCAGTGTAAAGTGAAGTTTGCAGTGATTGGCATCTATATCGATGAAATGGTGTGCGAGGTTGTGCCGCTGAACATTTGCAACATCATCTTCGGCAGTCCCTACCTATGGGACCGCGACGCTATCTTCTTCCATCGTCCTCAGCAATATCAATTCATTAAGGATGGACAAAAATTTTTGTTCACCACAGAGCCACTGTCAACAACAACAACTGTAGACCTGGTAACCGCTTGCCAGGCCAAGAGGATGATCAATGCCTGTCAAAAGTTTGCCTTACTGGTCATTCGGCCAGTTGAATCGGATAAGTCAAATAGCAAGGTATTGAGCCTAGCATGCAAAGAAAGAACGGACGACGTCGCCAGGCTGATAGGCGAGCATCAGGATCTGTTCCAAGAAGTCCAGGGACTGCCACCAAAGCGAACCATGGAACATGAGATCCAATTGATCAATAATGCTCCATTACCGAATCTCGGCATGTACCGAAACTCGGTAATGGAGAATGAGGAGATAAAGCGACAGGTGACCGAGTTACTCGAGAGTGGTGCTATCAAACCGAGTAGCTCCCCCTGTGGCTCCCCGATCGTGTTGGTGCCAAAGAAAGATGGCGGGTGGCGAATGTGTATCGACTACCGCGCCCTCAACAAAATCACCATCAAGAATCGGCACCCCTTGCCGCGGATCGATGATCTCTTGGACCAATTGAAGCATGCTCGCTACTTCACCAAACTGGATCTGAAGTCAGGCTATCATCAGGTTCGAGTCCGAGAGAAAGACACCTGGAAGACCGCATTCAAGACATGACCGACATCGGGTGAAAGGCGACTTCCAAGAGGGTGATCTAGTCTGGCTCCATCTCAGCAAAGAGCGCTTGAACGGCGAGGGTAAAAAGCTTAAGCCCATCCGTTATGGACCTTTCAAGATCGTGCGCAAGATTGGTGAGAATGCGTGTCAACTAGAGCTGCCCGCATACATAAACATGTATTTGATCGTCAATATCGAGAATCTAAAGTCCTTCGAGCCGTCAATGCTAGACGATGAGCCCGGAGAAGTACTGCCACCCATGGAGGATCTCGTGGTAGAACGTGAAGAGCAGCTAGCTGATGATACTATTCTGGAACGCAAGGTCACAACGACACGCAAAGGTGAACGTGAAGCCTTCCGTATTGGACGGAAAGGTCAAAAGCCAAGTGCCGCTAAGTGGTCACAAGGGAAGCTGGAGAAACTCAATTTTCTCGCTTGCAGTTCTAGATCCAACAGGTGCTGGTTCCTCTCAAAAATTTGGGGAGCCATGATCCGGGATGATCTAAATTCTGGATAAGTTTCAACCATTGAGAATAAGGAGAGGCGGTTACAACTACTCCGGATAAGTCTTAACCATTGAGGATAAGGCGGAGGCAGTTACAACTACTCCGGATAAGTTTCAACCATTGAGGATAAGGCGGAGGCAGTTACAACTACTCCGGATAAGTCTCAACCATTGAGGATAAGGCGGAGGCAGTTACAACTACTCCGGATAAGTCTCAACCATTGAGGATAAGGCGGAGACAGTTACAACTACTTCGGTTACAACTGTGTAAAGCTGAAATGAATGCTCGAATGAACATTTAGTACTAATAGCAATTAGTTACACTTTTTCTTTTTCTTCCCAATACATTGTTCACTCGAAATAAAACCAAAAGATGGGTGGACTACTAGGCCCTCTGAGTCCACTACTCTTTTGACGCCCCCAATAGTCCCACATCGGATGTGGATGGAATTGTAATTGGGTTTATATGAGACATGGACACTAGTAATAATAACTGGGCTTAAGCATTTTGGGCTGTGGTTTGAGCCCAACGAGTTATTATTGCTAGTGGGCCGGGTCGTTACATTTGGTATCGGAGCCAATAACCAGCCGGAAGTGTGCGGCGAGTCTCGGCTGAGCCTGGGTCTAGATGGCAGGGCTAGCGAGACAAGTCTCACACCGCCTGGTGATCTTGGGCTGCTGTGTGTGTGTTTGGGCTGACGAGGACGTCAGGCCTAAACGGGGGGAGTCTTTGACGCCCCCAATAGTCCCACATCGGATGTGGATGGAATTGTAATTGGGTTTATATGAGACATGGACACTAGTAATAATAACTGGGCTTAAGCATTTTGGGCTGTGGTTTGAGCCCAACGAGTTATTATTGCTAGTGGGCCGGGTCGTTACAACTCTGTTGGGCTCTTTGCCCCTATCGCGTGCCTCTCCGGCTATACTTGGTCCTGTAAGGTGGTCACCAAAATATGGTGTGAGAACTATGAATAGTTCCCAGTGGGTTCACCCACCGAGAAAACATGCTCTACACCTTCTTTTCCAATTGAAGCATTAGTAGCAAGATATATAAACATAGATATGGAAAGCTGTAAAAGCTACACTAGCATGTTGATAAAATAAACACTACACTACTAGTACCATGCAAGCTATTATGCCATGCCACACTAGGCCACCATACTCACACTCTGCCACTATGTCGCTAATGGGTTACATCTAACCCGACCACTCTTGGCCAATTTACTTGTTCTCTTTTATCTTTATACCTTTCGGAAGTACATCATCCGCCGGGCCCTGTCCAAGGAGCTCTACTTCCTATTTGACAAGTCTCAAATCCGAAGGCATCATTTGCATTTACTTGCATTCCCTTCCAGAAATACCGCGTCCTATGGGCCTCTGCCCTAGGAGCTGCTTTGCGTTCACTCCTAATGACGAGTCTCAAATCCGAAGGTATATTCACAATTTTCCTTTTTACCCTAGATTAGTTACTCTAGGATAGCCATGGGTGCCCCAAGGTCACTATTTGAGGTTAGAGTTGGTGTTTACTAATCAGTTCACATTAAACCCTAAGTTCTTTCAAATGTCCCTAGGACATCAACTCTTCACTCTAATTTTAGAGTTCTTTGACTTTATATTTAACTCTACATTTATCTCTTAGGTTTTTCTCTAAGTTAAATGCCACTAAATCAATCTAAATATTTTCTTAGATTTTATGCCACACTTGCCATATCACTTGACCTAGGTTTTCTCCTAAGTCAAATTCATGCTAAGAACCTATAATTAGGTTAATGTTTACTTAATGCAAGGCTAAACCTTGTAATCATTTATTTTATAATATTTAGGGCTAAACCCTAATTTACCTAAGAGCTCTAATTGTGTCTCTACACAACCTACTCTTACAACAAATGCTTCTAAATCAAAAGTAAGGGAAAAAGAGATAAAATTACCTATTTTCGGTGAAATTTCCCACCTCTTGTATGATCTTGTAAAGAGAATGGCTTGATCTCTTGATCTTCAAGAAAAATTCCTAAAACATTGGTTACAAACCAAAAGAGATTGTTAGAAATCCCTTTGGAGCTCAAAAATTCAAAAACTCCAAATCTCACAAAAATTCTAAAAACTCACCTCTTGATTTCTTACTCAAGAGAGGTGGAGAGAGATTTTTCTTCCTCCCGAAATGTTCTCGTAGCGATCCTTTTTCATTTCGTAGCTTCGAAAGAGATCAAACTCACCAAAATCCCCTTTCTTGAAGCTAGGGCTTCTTCTATTTTACAGAGAGAGTAAAAGAGGGAGTGAATGGTGGCCTGAGGTTGCGGGAGAAGTCCCCCCTACCTTATATACCATGGGCTCACTGTTATTTACAAGTTTGCCACTCTCTCACGTTTCAGTCCAAAAAGGTCCGAACTTTTCTTCCGAAAAAGTTCGGACCCCGAACATTTCCTACACTTTGCGCAAAGAAGGTTCAGACTTTTTTCTCGAAAAAGTTCGGACCTCGAACGTAGAATTTCCTGCGCACCAGGATGGTCCGGTCCTTCTTCTCACTGTGAGGACCTTTCTAAAAAGGTCTGGACTTTCCCAAAAAGGTTCGAACCCCGAAGGTCAAATTTCCATATTTTCATCACCTCGAAAAATATATTTTTGCTCTACGAGACCCTAAACCCCACGGGATTATTCCAACAGGCTCGAAATTCATTTCTAACATACCCACAACCATTTTGATTGTTCCAGGGTCTATTTTAAGTCGATTTTCAATACATAACTCATTTTAAATTTCATTTTCAACTCAGTTTTGGTCCTGATGCCTTTTGCTTCGAACCAAACTTGCTCTAACTCTTTTTAAACACGCTTAGGGTGTCTATCCGTACTTTACCATTTTAGTAAAAGCCAGGGCACCACATTAATATTTCAAAACCGATAATAAGAGTTTCATACTCGACCTGATTGTTTGAACAACCAAAGTCCAATTCGAAAGAAAATTGGAGGCTTCAACCTTCAGGCAATTGCATCACTAGTTCTACTCCTGTCGATTCGGAAGTTCTAGACGGGTCAAAGTACATTATCCACGGTTGAAAACCAGCATAATGTAAAGTTGGTTCTTCAACCTCGACACACGGGTGATCGTCTAGAAAGTTAGTTATCGCATGTCCTTTGACGGTTTTTGCCAGCATGTAATTAAGAAAAAAATCGAAAAATGCTATTACCCATCATTCTATTTCTTCTCTAAGCACTGGTGTTGGGGCCAAAAAATTATGCTGACCACTGACCAGGCCGTCTTCGATCGACTTCGGATGTTGACCATCTAGAATGCGCTGCGTGCCAAAATCAAGCGATACGACTGACGAAGGATATGCTCAGTCGGGTTCTTCTCAATCAAATACGGTACGGAGTTTGACCTAGATGAGCCGAACTATCTGCCGTACGATAACTCAGAAAGATTTTATGGAATTGACTCAGTTCAAACACGTCGAATCGCTTTGTATTGCTCAAAAAGAAAATAGTTACAAGATTAAGACTATTCCTAGGAAAGCAGTAGAGAAAGCAATAAAGAAAAGCTACAAATCTAGTCTAGGAAAGTTGTAGATGTATGAATTGAAAGTATTGAAAAGCTGTGGTGGTCGCTGGCTTACACGATTGCAGGACTCCTTTTTATAAGAAGCTCTATGTATTTATATACGTACAAAACTTAACCGTCGTTTAGGATAACGACATATTCTACTAGAAATTGTTACATCTCTGTTGGTTACTTTCCTTCGGGAATTCCTTTCTTCAAACGAATAATATCGCCTTTTCCATCCACGTTTATTCCGAGATATTATGTAATCTTTAGCAACCACTAATAATGGACGTTACATGCCAAGCTGGCATTTATTACAAGATCCTATCACTTCGCAACGTCCATCTCCAGAATTATTTCCTCTAGGTTTCGGTTGACATCCCTATTCGGCTCATGAATTCTAGGGTCGATCCTATTTTTAATTCTTGTCATCCATCAGCTAAAGGAGCCGATGACCCACCTTCACTTTATAAGCCGATCATAGCTTATCTTCTATCAAAATATAAATCTCTCTCATCGGCTCATGATTTCATTAGTTGACTACTCTGATAATTCTGTGCTACGCGTTATCTTTTAATTTGATCTTATCAGTTCAGTCATTTTGCTTGTGCTTCCTACCATGGGGCAATATTTTTTGTCTTAACAACTGGTTTAGATAACATGTGCTTAGTTAAATCGATTTTACAAACAATCGGTTTCTCCATCAGCAATATGCAATACTTGTGTTTTGTCCATGTGCTTAATTAAATTATACTTATGTATTGAGCTAGTGATTTTTAATCGTGAGATATAATAGATCGACATGGACAAATCCATATGGTACGGTGCACCAATGATGTGGTGCATGAGGTGCACGCTTAAATCTCTCACTAGAAGAGAATAAAGCAAAAGCGAAATAAGAATAAAGCTAAAACACTTGGCCCTCTTTATTCCTATCCTCACGCAGAGGAGAAAAAAAGAGCTACAGGATATTAGATCTCATATCTTGATGGAATTTGATAAGGTAATTAAAGTTTTTTTTTTATCTTTAACTATTAATGGGTTCAGAACTTTTTTTTAAGACCCATTAACTAAAAATCAGAAGTTAAGGGGAGTGTAAAATATATTAAAATTAAAGTTGAGTGGGCCATTTCACAATGGGCTATAGTTAGGAGGGTTCATACATTTTTTTAAAAATTTTTTGAAAAAGAGAGAAAAAGGCAATTGCTAGGGTGTTGCTACATATTGCATAGGCTATTAAGTACACAAATAATAAGATGAGGCTCCAAAGCTGCATGGGTTAAATTAATTTTATGTAAAGCTACTATTTAAAAGCTCCAAAGCTGCATGCCTCTATAGTATTTTTTTGAAAAATTTATTGAAAATTCATTGAGTTCCAATTTTTGATATTCAAGTTTTCTATAATAGTTTGGTTGGGTGTAGTTTTTTTTTTTTTTTTTTTTTTTTTCAAAAACATAACTGAGAAATTGTACGAAAAAGAAAAGGGTTACAACTGCACTTTTAGCATTTTCCTTACAAAATAAACAATATATAAATATTAAAATTGTAAATATCTTATCATTAATCTTTACACTTTATTGCATTAAATTTACACTTGAAAAAAAATATGAACACCAAACAAGATTTAATCAATTTTTGAATTATATTTATTTTGGGAGCTGATGAGATTGAATCGACGATCAATGCAAGTGTGTGCAAAGAGCCCATTTGGTTCGAAAATAACAAATATTAAAAAAAAAATTATTTCTGAAATAGTTTATTATTTTAAAATAATTAAAAATAATAGTAAAATTATATTTAGTTTGTAATATTATTATTGTCATAAATAATTGAAATTGTATTTGGTAATTTTATGAAATAGTAGAAGATATTTTAAAAAAATGATGGTTGAATTTAATATAAAATAAAATTTTTTAAAAATAATTTGTTATAAAAATAATGTTGTATAATATTTAATAAAACTAATTTATTATAAATTATGATTTTATATAAATAAATAATTATTAAACTATTTTTTATAAAAAAAATTACTTAAACTTAAATTTAATAAAAAGTAATTATTATAATATTTAAGTATAAATAATATGTCTTAATATAGTAAAATTAATAGTTTATAAGAAAATTGATTTATTATAATATATAATATATTATGTTTATATAATTTAGCTTTGATTCAATTTATAATTTTAATAGAATTTGAAATTAAAATTTGAAATAGAATTATAGAAGGTGAAATAGTTTATCATAGATTTTTCAGAATAATCAAAAATAATAATATTTGATCAGAATAAAATATTCCGATAAAAGAAATTTTAGCTTGACGAAATAATAAGAATAACTTTCATTATCTCTATTTTATCCGAAAGAAGAAAAGAATAAAAAAAAAAAGCTTTAATTTTTTTTTTTTATGAACAAGAGAGAGTAATAAAAAAGAATAAAGAAAAGCTTACATGTTTTCATAAACAAGGAAAACAAGAAAAGAATCAAGTAAAGCATTTTTTTTTTTTTTTTTTTTTTTTTTTTTTTTTTTTTTTTTTTTTTTTTTATGAATTAGGGAGAAGAAAAGAAAAAAAGAAAAAAGAAAAAAGAAATATTTTCATAAAAGTGGAAAGAAGAAAGTGATATAAAAAAAGAAAGATAAATATTTTCTTGAGCTATAGATAAGAAAGAATAAGAACAAACTAAATTTTTTCATGAACAAGGGAGAGATTAAAGTAAAGAATAACAAAGCCGAATGCTTAATTTCATGAAACAAGGGAAAGAAAAAAAAATAAAACTAAGCAGGTAAAAAAAAAAAAAAAGGAGAAGAAAAGAATAAAAACAAATTAAGCACTTGGCATTACATGCATGATGTATATATGTATATGCTATAATTAATATTCAATTCAATACTCTGCTTCCCTACAGGAGACTTGCATAGAGAAAAATAACATACAGCTGCTGCACCTAAGAAGTTGCACTCACGAAGCGCACCATGGCGGAAGGGATCGCATTCGACTTGGTGACGGGAATTCTTGGCAAGCTGGGCTCCGCTCTTTGGGACAAAATCGGACTGCTGCGGAGCTTCAAGGACGATGCAAAGGATCTCGAAAGACAACTTGAGAAGATCCAAGCGGTGCTTCTCGACGCCGAGGAGAGAAGCAGCGTTGAGATCGAGGAGACCCGCGCTCTGCGCATCTGGCTGAGAGAACTGAAGGGTGCCGCTTACGACATCGACGACCTGCTGGACGAGATCAGGACGCAAGCGCACCTCTGGAAACAACAGCGCGAGCTGCAGAATCAAAACCAGCTACCTAAAATGGTATGTGCTAAAATCTTGTACTGCGCTAATCCAATAAATTTGATGTTTAAGTTCAAGATGGCACGTAGAATGAAAGAGCTCAGACAAAAGATCGATAAGATCGCGAAACAGAGGGATGATTTTGGTCTTGTCCAAGCTGGCCCTCGTCGGCAGACTGAGTTCAAGCGCCCTGAGACAATCTCGGTCGTCGACGAAGAGAAAATAGTTGGGAGAGATGATGATAAAGAGAAAATTGTGAAGCTACTGCTAGAGACGGGCGGCGATCACGACGTGTCGGTAATTCCGATCGTGGGATTGGGGGGTTTGGGGAAGACGACGCTCGCTCAGCTGGCCTTCAACGACGGGCGGGTTATGGCTGATCTACGGGTGTGGGTCTGCGTGTCTACCGATTTCAACATGAAGACGATTGCAAAGCCCGTGATAGATGAAGCTCGAGAGAAGTGTGATGATCTTGACAACGCGGATGCCGTCGCGAGGTGCCTTGTCAGGATCTTTAGCCAGAAGAAATTTTTGTTGGTGCTGGATGATGTATGGAACGAAGATCAGGGTAAGTGGGAGGAGTTGAAGGTTTTATTTAAGGATGGCATGAAGGGAAGCAAAATCTTAGTAACCACACGAAGCGAAAAGGTGGCCACGATAATGAAAACAACTGAACAACCACACCACCTGAAAGTCTTATCAGATGACGATTGTTGGACATTATTCAAAAGACGGGCATTCAAGGAAGGGGAAGAGAATGAATATTCGAGTTTGGTTGAAATCGGAAGGCAGATAGTAAACAAGTGCGGTGGTGTGCCGTTAGCAGCACAAGCTTTAGGAAGTATGATGCGCTTTAAGAGCAGGACGAAGGATGCATGGTCCGCTATTAGAGATAGCGAAATATGGAGGTTGGAAGATGACAGAGAGATTTTATCATCACTGAAATTGAGCTACATTCAGATGCCATCAGCTTTGAAACAGTGCTTTGCTTACTGCTCCATATTCCCCAAAGACTCTGAGATTGACAAGGATGACTTGATCCAGCAATGGATTGCTTTAGGCTTCATTTCATCGCAGGACAAAAACGCTTTGATGGAAGATATTGGGAATGAGTACTTTAACGATCTATTGTGGATGTCTTTCCTTCAGGACGTGGAGGAAACATCTTTAGGAGGGGTTACCTGCCGGATGCATGATTTAGTGCACGACCTCGCACAATCTGTAGCAAGAGAAGAAGTTGCTGTTATAGTTGGAGAAAACTCAACAAGTATCCCAGAAGGTTGCCGCTATGCATTGATACACAGTCGTCCCATTCAACAGGTTCCAACCACTGTAAAGCAGAGGTTGCGAGCTCTCGGATTTGGGAAATATGCTTCATTTAAGACTTTTTATAGTGAGGCAAAATGCTTACGCCTGTTGGATTTCCATGATTCCGAAATTTATGTGCTGCCAAGCTCAATCGGTAAACTGAAGCTCTTAAGATACCTCAACCTTTCAAAATCCAAGATAGAAGAATTGCCTGAATCAATTACCGGCCTCTGCAATTTGCAAACCTTGAATCTTTCGTCCTGCTTTTGGATCGATTCCTTACCCGAATTTCTAGGAAGGCTTGCAAACTTGCGTATTCTGAACCTTTCTGAGTGCTCTCATCTACAATCATTACCTTCATCGTTATGTCAGCTCAAAAATCTACATGACTTAAACCTATCAAATTTAAATGATTTGCAGGCATTACCTGAATCCATTGAGAACCTTGAGAACTTGCATATTTTGAATCTTTCTAAGTGCTCTCGTCTACTACCATTGCCTTCATCGTTATGTCAGCTCAAAAACCTACATGACTTAAACCTATCAAAGTTAGATAATTTGCAGGCATTACCTGAATCCATTGGGAACCTTGCAAACTTGCGTATTCTGAACCTTTCTAATTGCTCTGGTCTACAATCATTACCTTCATCGTTATGTCAGCTCAAAAACCTACATGACTTAAACCTATCAAATTTAAATGATTTGCAGGCATTACCTGAATTCATTGGAAACCTTGAGAACTTGCGTATTCTGAACCTTTCTATGTGCTCTCGTCTACGATCATTACCTTCATCGTTATGTCAGCTCAAAAATCTACATGACTTAAACCTATCAAATTTAAATGATTTGCTTGCATTACCTGAATCCATTGGGAACCTTAAGAACTTGCGTATTCTGAACCTTTCTATGTGCTCTCGTCTACGATCATTACCTTCATCGTTATGTCAGCTCAAAAATCTACATGACTTAAACCTATCAAATTTAAATGATTTGCTTGCATTACCTGAATCCATTGGGAACCTTAAGAACTTGCGATATTTGAATCTTCTTGATTGCTTTCATCTACTATCATTACCCTCATCGTTAAGTGATCTTCAGTATTTAGAGAAGCTAGACATTCGTGGTTGTGGACAATTATGTGAGCTGCCTAAAATGATCCAAAAGCTGACCAAACTCAGAGAATTGTTAAACGAGTATTGCTCTAAATTGAAGGGCATGCCCCAAGGGATCGACAAGTTAGTTAACTTGCGGAGATTGCCTATTTTTGTCATCAGCAAGCAAGGCAGCATCGAGCATTGTGCTAGCATTTCTGAGCTAAAGCAACTTAATAACCTTGTCGGCAAGCTGGAGATCAAGGGTCTCGAAAATGTAACGAATCCAGTTGATGCCAAGGCTGCAAATTTGATAGAGAAGAAGAACCTGCAGTCTTTGACGTTGAAATGGAATGTTTTTAGTGCGGCGGAAGACACGGACACCGTACAACCGGCGGAAGAGATGGATGCCATGCTAGAGAATCTTCAACCACATCAAAATTTAGAGAATTTGGTAATAGAAGGCTATGCAGGCGGGAAGTTTCCTAGCTGGATGATGAATAGGATTGACTCGTGCCTTCCAAATCTCGTTGAAATCGAACTTGTGAATATACCCAGATGCAGCTCACTCTCGCTGCTGGGGCTACTTCATGCTCCTAAAAAATTAATTATACGAAATATGGCCGCGATAACAAATTTGGGCGTAGAATTTGATGGAGATAGCCATATTAATGAAAGTGCAAATAAGTTCCCTGCGCTGAGGAGATTTGAATTGTCCGACATGCCGGTGCTGCGAGAATGGGTGCCGGTGGATGACGAAGAAGGCAGACGAGAGCGAGTTCCCATTTTTTCGCGTCTCGTTGAATTGACTCTAGACAGATGCCCTCAAGCATCGGTTGAGAGCTTGCGGAGTCTCACGGCCCTCGAGAGGCTGAAAATAATGGATTGTGAAGATCTTGAGAGAATTGAAGATTGGCTCGGGGAGCTCACCAAGCTGAAGGACTTGCTCATCTATAGGTGCGGCAGTCTCCGGTACTTGCCTGTCCACAAGATGACCACGCTATGGAAATTATATATTGGGGATTGCCCGCTGTTGTTCAATGCAGGCGGAGATGTCCGAGTTAATGAAAGGTAATTAATTTGGAACTCTGACAACTTTTTAATTAGCTAGCTAGCACGGTAGCACCTTAATCCCTAATATATATTCCCTTTTACCTAACACATACTTTTTTTTCTTTTTATTTTTACTTTTACTTCTATAATACGTATGAAAAAAATTTCGATTAGTCCGGTCCCCATGTAGTTTAGTACATTTTCAGTTTATTATGAAATATTTCACTTTGTTATTATTTTGTCTTTATTTTGTCATAAAATTTTGCTACCAATAAAATATTAAAGAGCTAAAATTATTTTGTCTTTTTTTTCTTTTTATTTTTTACTTTTACTTCTATAATATGTATGAAAAATAATACGTATGAAACAAATTTCGATTAGTCCGGTCCCCATGTAGTTTAGTACATTTTCAGTTTATTATGAAATATTTCACTTTATTATTATTTTGTCTTTATTTTGTCATAAAATTTTGCTACCAATAAAATATTAAAGAGCTAAAATTATGAATCAAAGTATAGTAAAATAATATATTTTATAAATCACATAATGGTATATATACAGAGTGCGGCTAGGTATTTTTATAAGCACGGAGACATTCGTGCTTATAAATTATTTTTGATGCTAGACTTTCGAATCAACGATCGGTTTAATTATACTTGATCTGGAATATTTGAAATACCTAAAAAATAAATTTTGTAATTTTTTTATATTATTTGCCTATAAATCGAAATGGCTCAGAATCAACGGCTGAAAATAAAAATTTTACAAAATATGAAGATATGACATTAAAATTTTATATTGAAATTATTGATCTTATTTTATATAGTATATAAAATTTTCTATCAAAATTTTATATGATTTAAATATTTCTATATTATTAAACTTACAAACTGCTCACTACGATCATTAAAATTATTAATTTTGAACCCCTTTGATCATTAGGCAAATGATATCGAAAAATCATAAAATTTATTTTCTAGATACTTCAAATACTTTATATCAAGTCTAACGGAGCCGATCGTCGATTATAAGCATTAAGGGTTCCATACTTATATAAGCATACCAGTCTAATTTTCTCTCTTTTTATACATATATATAGAAAGAGAGAGAGAGAGAGAGAGAGAGAGAGAGAGTCCGGTTACTATGTTATCAATATCACAAAGTATTTGGTGCTATCAAGTTTTTCACCGTTAGATTAACCCCTTTGATCATTTCTACCCGTTAGATCATTCTATTTCTCAAACCACCCATTAAATCCTAGAGGCCCACCATCATTCTTACCATATATCACTTAATCCAAGGGTTAAAAATTTAATAGCATCAATGATTTAGCGCTATTAATAGTATAGTAGCCTAGTTCTATATATAAATTACTATTTTATAGTTTATAAAATTTAACACTTTAGTACTGCAATCTACTTTGCGACAGATTTTAATGATAATGCAAAAAATAAAATAAAATAAAAAAAATCATAAAATTTTAAAATGAAATTATTTAAAACATAGGACAGGAAAGTAAAAATGACTTAAACCACTGGAGGGCCAAATTGAAAATATTTTTTTGGATAAACCTTGGTAGCATATCTATATAGTACATACTTACTCAAACATAATTAAGTTACAAATCATTTGTGCTATTCTCAATCTCCTATCCCCTCCTTCTTGATCACTTGATTTTGATTTCTATTTCCCCTACTTATGTATTTTTGTGAAATTTTGTTTAATTTATATTCAAAGTGGTGATAATTTTTAACATTGGTTTTACCATCCTTTTCTTTTTTCCTTTCTGTTTAGATATACTAAATTTCTACTAAACAAAATATTTTACTTGTACAAATAGTTCATAGATTATATAAGGGAATTATCTTTTCACAAATTTTGCAACAATAATTACTTTACTAATTTGCACAATTGAAACAATGACAGCTTGTTGTTGCACAATTTAAAAATCACATTTCAATATCAATTATGTAAAAGTGTAATTACAATATTCGAAAATATGATTGGTTGTTTGAAAATATTTACAAGTGATCTCTTGCACGCATATACACTAATTAATAAATTTTTTTTTAAAATTTGTAGTAATTAATTTGAAATGCCGAAAAAATTTTATTTGAAAAATATATAGTATTTATAAGGTAATTTTTTCTGATCACATTGCTGATAGATTATTCTGAGTCATGAGATATTTTTCTTAGTGAGTTCTTATTTTTCTGTGTCTCACTCAATTGAGTCTATATGAATGCCCTCAATTCAGGCCGGAACCTTGCCTCCCGACATCCGTTGGACAACTGACCATTACCAGAATGAGCAAAGAGTTCCTATCGTTAATTCTTAAACACCCGACGATGGATAGTGAGACGCCACATGATGATGGTGATGCTGTATCACTCCAACAACCAAATATGGTGCTGCGGGATCTAACAATAGGAAACTGTCAACAGCTAACTTGTTTGCCCGAGTGCTTGCGGAGTTTCACGTCCCTCAAGCAACTGATAATATGGGATTGCGAAGATCTTGAGAGAATTGAAGATTGGCTCGGGGAGCTCACCAAGCTGGAGTACTTGAAGATCACGGATTGCCAGAGTCTCCGCTACTTGCCTGCCCACAAGATGACCACACTTGAGAGGTTAGATATTGATGGTTGCCCGCTGTTGTTCAATGCAGACGGACAATTTGTCGACACCAATGTCGATCACATCAGATTTACCAGAGTTGATGGAAGGTAATTAATTTGGAACTCTGACTAGGTTTTAATTAGCTGGCTAGCACCTTAATATGATCTCTTATTGCTAGCCGGCTTTAATTAGCTGGCTAGCAAATTAATATGATTTCTTGTAGCTAGCATATGCGTCTCTCTCTTTTTAATTTTATTTTAATTTTTTATTCTGATGGAAAATTTCAATTAGCCCCCGTCCGTGGTTTAGTGCATTTCCATTTGCTATTTCACTTTGCTATTTTATAGATTTCTTTTTATTTTATTGTAAGAATCTGGTACCAAAAAAATATTAAAGTGTTAAAATTTATGAATTATAGAATGGTAGGATAATATATTTTACAAATCACAAAGTGACTATATGAAAAAATATATAATTTATATATAAACGATCATCTTTGGATTCAAAAAATATTGTATTATTTTACTATCTCATAGTTTATAAATTTTAATATTTTGATATTCCACTTTAGGAAAGATTCTTATTTTAATACTCAAAAAAAAATCACAAAATTTTTAAATAAAACTAATTAAAACACAAGATAGTAAAGTAAAAATAAATTAAATCAGGAAAGGGGCAAATTGAAGTTTTTTCTCTTCGGATAAAACTCTGGTAGCACACCTATAGCAATACATACTTAATGCAACATGAGTTACAAACCATTTGCTATTTACAATCTCCAATACCCACTTTCTCGAGCAATTAATTTTGATTTCTACTTTTCATTTACGTATTTGTGAAATTTTGTTTAACTTGTATTCAGAGTGATTATAATTTTAGGTTTATGCATGTTCTTATTCCTTCTTGTTTAGATATTCTAAATTGCTGTTGAAATAAATATTTTTCTTGCACAAGTAGTTTATAGATTACAAGAGAGAATGATCTTTTCGTAAATTTGGCAACAATAGCAACTTTCTTTGCACAATTGGAACAACAATAACTTACCGTTACACAATTTAAAAACCACATTATAATGTCAATTACGTAAAAGTGCAGAAATTAAGATATTCGAAAATATGATTTGCTGTCTTGAAATATTTACAAGTGATCTCTTGCATGTATGTAGACTAATTAATAGAATTTCAATCTTTTCTTAATTTGTAGCGATTTGCTTACTTGAAAGATATATAGTGTTACAAAGTAATATTTTTCGGTCACATTGCTGATATGTTATTCAAGTCATGGGATATTTTTTTTTACAAATTGAAAACATGTACTTTATCATGCATAATTAGAAAGTCTGAATAAAATGTACAGTAAGTGTTGTACGAATGTCAGATAAAAAATTTACCATTTTGTATTGTTATTGTGCAGTTACTACGAATACAAAAAACGAGCGAGCAATTCGTTACAAGAGGAGGAGAAGAAGAGTTGGACGGGATGTTGGGGGAAATTGGATTGGCTAGAGAGAAGAGCATAAGCATATGTACTTATTGTTTGGAGGTAAAAAGGATAGTAAATTTTATCTAAACTATATTGCATTTTGAAAGCAGCTACCTGAGCTTTACAAATTTCGATATTAATTCGTAAACCTTATATATACTTCTTTTGATATAATAAATTTCTTTAGAAAGATTTGTTTGACTCTTGTAGAATTTAGTCTCTCAAGCTACACGAAGTGCCAAATGTTCCATCAAATATAAATAAATTTTTTATCAACTTTTAAAATGTTTTATCAAAAAAAAGTTAGGTATACTTTTGAATTCTATAAAAAACATACTTAAATTTGGTGGAAAGTTAGATAGTAGAATTAAAATTTTTAAAGTTTGAATATTTATCTCAAAATATATTATAACTCAGGTAAGGATTATTCTCTCTTAGCTTATTTGGTGACCACCGTGCCCCTTTGAAAAGAGCATCCTGTTTTTTTTTTTCTTTTTTTTCTTTTTTTTTTTGGAAAATAACAAACTTTGTCTACATGAATTGGTGGAGAGTTTTATTTTCGGACTTGTGGTCCTTTGTTTCAGGTTCGTGCTGTTTTTAATGAACAAAAATTATCAAGTGATATTGACGTTGTTGGTTGATATATATTTATATTTTCATAATGTAAATTAAGTGATTGAATGTACTATTTTTATAATTTGGTTTGATTTTTGTATTTCTTTGATGTTCTCCGCATATGTTATGAGCTTGAAAAAGATTGTTTGGTTTGAATAAACAAAATATTGCTACTTATTTAACAAAGATATTGGAAAGTATATTAATTTTAAGCAAATCTCATGCGGAGTTTATTATTAGCATGTATGCATTGTGTATGGTAAGCCCTTGATTAAAACAGAGGTTCCTTTTTCCATGCAAGTTGGACCTAGTATGCATGTACCATAATTGAGAGGCTTTCCATGCATTTTTACTTTAAATTTACCTTTTCTTTCATCCGAAGCTGATACATATATTAAAGCACTAAAAATTTTATTATTTTTCATTCTTAATTTTAAATATTTAGTTTTTTAATTCCTCAAATTATAATTGATTTATTAATAAATTAAATTGACCAAGTGTGTCATTTGGTTTTCACAAGAAAATGTGTTTTAACTAGAAATATAGATTTATGTTACTGCACTATTTAATTTATTTGATTTAAGCGATATGATCGTCTTTCGATATAAAATTTAGATTAACTATTTATTTTAATAAATTTATAGTTACATGAATAAATCTGTAGAGATAAAATTTTATTTAAGTTTTAAAGTTAAAGAGTTATTAGTTGGCTCAAATAAATGGGTTAAAAGATTATATAGCAAAATTTAAATTTTTAAAAATTAAATAATCAAATTAAAATAAATAATAGTAGACGATAAGTTATATAAATATTTATTTTTTATTTGAAATTTTTTTTTTTTTTTTTGATTAAACAGGGATGAATCCTATTTGAGCGAAGTACAGGATGAATGTTCGGGAGGGAGGCCCAAAAAACAGCAGACTGTGTCGGTGCCCAATACACCAAGCACAAAGCACAAAACATAAGCCTTAGTCCCGACCTAAAGGGAACAAAAAAACAGACATCCCCCTCCCAAAAAACAGACAAAGACGCATACAACTCAAAACTGAAAAACTGAAGACTGAAAGGAAAGCATATATCAACCCCCATAAACAGTGAGGATTACAGAATTAGAGATAATCAACCCTCTACTAATTAACAAAATTAATCAAGACGTAGATAGTTGGTACAAGTGGGATCCGCCCATTCAAAACAAGCAGCTCCAGCAATAGCTGGGGAGAGGTACGCGCCGAAAACCACAGTTCGTCTACGAGGAAGTTGAAGAAAGCTGCACAGATAGTCGAGGGAGGAAAAGGATACCAAGCCAAAGCTAAGCCAAAGGCCTAGGAGTCAGGTTGTGACCCAGGAAAAACTCGCCAAAGTAAACGTGTCCCATCGCCGAAGCCACCCAACTCCAAACCAAACGCCGTAAAAGGGCAGCCTGACTATATAGCAGATGATCAATGAATTAGCCAAACTTCTGAATTGAACTCCAAACAGCGAACATCGATATAGTGTCTTGTATCCCAAACAATCAATCAAAGCATTAGATGGTGGACATAGCCTCACTTCCAAGTGCGTCAAATCCCTTGTATCCCAGCTCAAAGAAATAATAGGATAAAAACTCAGCTCAAACAAAGACAGAATTTAAAGGACACACAGCTCGACCAAAACACGGCATCCAGTCTCAAAGGTTGTCATCCTTGTTAACCCGCGTCCCCATTGTTCGATCAACACCAGTCAGTTGATAACACCAGTCAGTTGATACTAAAACATCAACCCCTCAATTTCCACACCAAAGCACCGAGTCGACGAAACCAAACACGTTAGAAGCACAAATAAAGAATCCAACTATACTATACCAGCCAGATCCTGCAAATAAATAAAACTAATTATTGACCCCTCTCGATACTCGATATAGATGAAAGAAGCAGCACTAAGGAGCAACACTGCGAGTTTGATCTCTAGGAATGTGGCAAGCTGCTGCTCCAGGTTAAATTGATCGAAAGAAAGCAAACATCTGAAGTATCAGAAATTCCAAACAAACCAGATTTCTTCAAAGCACCATTCATTCATTCATGCACCAATGCAAGAGAGAAGCCAGAGCACATAAAGAAAAGCCCCAATAATACCCAGATAGGTTCAAAGCACCATTCAATCAATGCTAGGTACTCGCCTGCATGCTCCCAGGCTACGGAGGCAGGCAGCAGGTTCGTGTGGCTCCATTGTACCCAAGAAGCCTCAATATTGGACAAATAAAGCATCAATCACCCCGGGTCTAAAGGAGGAGGTCTATCAAGCTCCAGGTTAGATTGTTCGAGAAAAAAAACAGATGTAGCAGCAATTCGAAACAAACCGAAGCCAAGTAGAAGTTCAAACCCCAAGAAGAAGTTCAATCGCCAAAGCAAGAGAGAAGCCAGAGCACATAAAGAAAAGAGAACCCAATGATACCCAGGTTTGATCAAAGCACCATTCATTCAATCAAGCACCATAGTAAGAGAAAAACCAGAGCACCTATAGAAAGACCCCGATAATACCCAGATTGGTTCCTGCGGCAGTGAAAGAGGAGCCGTAATGCAGAGGTTGATCCAAAGCGTTCTCGCGGCAACTAACAAGAAGGTAGCTACTCCCCCATGAAATAAGGGTTAACATACAAAATATAATAGAGGAAACGTGGTTTAACAGGTCCGGCCGTTGAAGAAAGCTCGAAGAATAGAACCATAAAAGCGCAAGACAAACCCCTCCAAAATAAAACAGTAAACAAGGTCGGTCAGAATAGAAGTAACGAGGAAGACATGGACACCCAAGAAGCCCGGCCGATGGTCGGTTAAGCGGTGCAATTCCTCCAGTTAACTAGCAGATCTCCGAAAAGCTGAAGTCCAGAGGTTGAAAGTATCAATAATTCTAATGACGCAAGTGGCAGTCTGGGAGGTGCTAGAAGTGAAGATGCGCCTGTTGCGTTCAGTCCAGATTTCCCAACAGGTAGCGGCAAAGAGGAGATCAAAGTGCATTTTATTACGACCCTCCAAGGTTGTCCTCGCGCACGTCCATCTGCTCGCCATATCCCCCGAATAGTTAAGCAGTCTTTGGTAGGTGCGTGGCCAAAGGTAAAGAAGCTCCTGCCAGACCGATCTCGCAAACTTGCAAAAAAAGAATAGGTGGTCCATATTTTCGTCTCCTTCACAGCAGTTGAAGCAGATAGAAGGCCCAGCCCAACCCCTTTTAGTAAGAAGCTCAGCCGTGAGTAGCCTGTAACGCGCTGCAATCCACAGAAAGATTTTTGTCTTGACCGGTATCCGAATATCCCACAGGTAGTGGATCTTAGTGTCATTTACCCCGTCGAAAGAGATGGAATTGTAGGCAGTCTTGGTTGAAAAAATCCCGTTATTACTCCATCTCCAATAAATGAAATCATCGGCATTTGAGAGATGAGTATTGGTAATCACAGCCAACAGGTTGGGGATCTCTCGCCGAGCCTCCGGACAGATATTGCCAAGGAAACCCAAATCGGGCCGGGATCCGAATCGCCGGGTCCAATTAAAAACCGAAAGATGTTTGAGAGTAGCCGCAGCATAAAGAGATGGGAATCGACTGCGCAACGCCGAGTCGCCGCTCCAGCGAGCATTCCAGAAGGACGTAGCTTTATTTGAAAATTTTGAAAAATTATATAAGGTATTTATTTCAAAATATGTTAAAATATTTTTCACCGAATAATAATTTTTGAGAACCAAACATTTGGGACCAACCGTTAAAATAAGAGAAATTGTATAAAATTAACCTAAATTTTATTTTATTTAAAATAACCATCATTTTTTTTTGATTAAACAGGGTTAAACCCTACTTGAAAGAAAGTTACAAAAGTAACCTAGATGTCCCCCCGCACAAGTGTGGGGTTAGTGCCCGAAAAGAAAAGCATAAACTAATGTAACAGCGCATATAGACCCTAAACAACAGAACCAGATATAACAACCACAGCATCAGCAGCAGGGAATTGGCAATCAAGAACAAACCGCGTCGACGCCCGCCGCAGCAACTTCGACCCAATGTAATGTCAGCAACCAGTAATAATCGGAGAAAAAAAATTGAAGTCCATGTGCATGGGAGTCCCAACAGCATTACCCAGAAGGACTACATACTTAAATTTCACAAAAGAACTCAGCCTTAAAATGTAATGTTATCTCTGAGACCTTCTTCTAGGTGATTAAGGGCTTCCTATAAATCCTCATCACTCCCAACCTGAGTTTATAAACAATGGTCAATTTGTGTCGATCCATGATCAATCATATGAGCCTCACAAGCACCCTTTGATAGTGATGACTTTAGCAACCTTCTCTCTAGTTGATCCTTTCCCAACCACTACAAATCTTGGCAGTACCCTAGTAGCAGCCATGTACTCGAGCGTCTTAACTAAATCAAAGGAGCCAAATACAGAGGCAAGTTTCACGTAGGAGCTGAAAAAACTGCTGCTGAGTGATTGCTGGAGATAAAAAGGAACAAGCCGTTTTTTTGCCGTCGGTTTTCACAATAGAAACACGAACACCGGCTTCTCTAAGCAATCTTCAAGTGGGGTGAGATGGATTCTCAAGTGAAAGCAAAACCATAATGCCAGATTGATAACACCTCATTTATAATTGTAAACTGCTAGATGAATCAATGAATCTCCATACGGAACCCTGCCATCATCAACATAGGGTCGAAACCACACAATGAGAGACAAAATTATGCTGCAATTTTCCTGCATGAACCAGTTGCTACACTCAAGCAATCTTTGGTAGCCCATGTTGCCCATGATTTTCTTCATAGCAAATTACATTAATTATGACCAAGTGAGTTGCAGAGAATGAAGGGCGAGGTAGAAGTATCTCTTCCAATTCGGGAAAAGCTGGGCACAGCAGGGTCCCAACATCAGTGAACGACCAAAAAAAGGTCCAAATAATCCATTCGTGATACATTCAATATACAAAAGCTCCTCAGACATCAACCACTCAGATTTGAAGCCCCCTTCTCAGCAAAGCATAATATGGACATGCATCATCAGAATAAGAGAATAAAGTTAAAACCCGGTAAGCAACAGCCAATGATTGATGAGAATAGTCGCCCTTGAAGCGCAATAGTCGCTCGATGATGCGTAGAGATCGCCGGAGAATAAAAGTAGCCCGGATGTGATGAACAGGTGATCACCTTAGAGCATAGACCCAAAGATTGCAAGTGTTAAGCATTCGTAGAACACAAGTGGCACTCGAAAAAACGCTATTGGTGAAGATACGCCTGGTACGTTCGTTCCAAAGTTCCCAACAAGTAGCAGCAAATAAGAGATAGAAATGCACTTTACTTCGACTCTTCAAGGTCATCCGAGCTCCCCTCCATCTACTCGCAAGATCCCCCGAGTAGATTAGTAACCTGTGGCAAGTGAGAGGCCAGTGTTGAAGTATCTCCTCCCAAATCGACCTCGCAAAGTTGCAATAGAAAAATAGATGATCCAGATTTTCGCCTCCTCCACGGCAGCACATGCAGATTGAAGGTCCAAACCATCCTCTTTTAGTAAGCAGCTCCGCAGTGAGCAGCCTATATCTAGCCGCAATCCACAAAAAAAAATTTATCTTAAGCGGAATCCGAATACCCCACAGATGCAGGATTTTGCTGTCATTCACCCCATCAAAAGAAATGGAATTGTAGGCATTCTTGGATGAGAAAGACCCATTATTGCTCCATCTCCAAGAAATCAGGTCGTTAGAGTCTGAGAAATGAAAGCTATTGATCACAGCCTGCAGTAATAGTAGCTCTCGCCTTGCCTCCGGACCCAGATTGCTATGAAAACCCAAATTGATCTGGGAACCAAATCGACGAACCCAGTTGTAAACCGAGAGGTGCTTAAGGGTAGCAGCAGCAAATAAAGTAGGGAAACGATTTCGCAGTAGCGAATCACCGCTCCAGCGCGCATTCCAAAAAGACGTCGACTTACCATTTCCGGTAGAAAAGGAGGTAGAAGAGATGAAGAATGGAGCAGTAGAAAGCATACCCTTCCAAATGGGGCAACACCCTGTTGATAGCGTCTCTGTGGAAAGGGGCGGCCGGTGAGAGTAGTGTTTCAAGGTCAACAGGCGCACCCAAGTTAGCGCCTTAGAAAAGTGAAAAGACCATAAACCTTTCAACAGGAGAGCAGAATTTGAATTGCGGAGGTTGCGGATACCAAGGCCCCCGAATTTGATCGGACGACATAGATGCTCCCATTTGACCAAACAATGAAAGCCACTGGTTAAACTTTTTCCCTTCCAGAAGAAGTCCCGCCGAAACTTGTCGATCGCTTTAACTACCCAAGTGGGAAGTGCGAAGGCAGAACAAAAGAAGGACGGAATGGATGAAAGTACCGAATTTACAAGCACCAAACGTCCCCCCCTAGAGAGCAAAAGGCCCTTCCACCCCGCAAGCCGCTTTTCCAGTTTCTCTATGATGGGAAACAGATTTGCGTGGCGCCATTGGAGATAAGGGTAGTCCCAAATATTTTAGAGGGAAATCTTGAGAAGTGCAGCCAAATAAGGAAGCAAGTGTTTCGGTGTCAGAGCTCGGCAGATTAATCGAGGAGATAGAACTTTTGCCATAATTGATTTTGAGGCCAGAAGTATTCGTGAAAGCGTCTAAAATGAGTTTGATGACCCTCGCCGATCTAATAGAACCATCGAAAAATATAAGGAGGTCGTCGGCGAATTGGAGAGTGTGGACTCTTTCGTTCCCAATGCCCATCGAAGCTAGATCCTAAGTAATAGAGACCGCCTGCAGCATTCTGAATAGTACATCAATGCAAAGAAGGAAAAGGAGAGGAGACAGAGGGTCGCCCTGACGGAGCCCGCGTTTGCAAGGAAAGGGGTTGCCCGGTATGCCGTTAAGCAAGATAGCCGTACTGGAAGAGTGTAAGAGATCCATAATCCACCCAATCCGCTTGGTGCCAAATCCCCTGGCCAGAAGCAGATCATGCAAGAAGTCCCAATCCACGTGGTCGAAGGCTCTCTCGAAGTCGATCTTAAGGATCGTAGCATGTTGGTTGGTAGAGTGAAGATGATGAAGTAGAATATGGGCGCAGTAGAAGTTATCGAGGAGCGATCTTCCTTTAATGAAAGCCGTCTGGAACGGATTGATGAGCTTGTCCAAAAGGCGCTGGAGTCTAACAGCCAGTGCTTTGGAGATAATTTTGATCAGGCTGTTCTCGAGGCAGATAGGCCTAAAGTCGCTAGCATAGAGGACCTCGTTTTTCTTTCTCATAAAATAACCATAATTTTTTAAATTTTTTTTATTTGATTGTCTATTCTTTCTCATTTGAGTTTCATGAAATTATTGCTCATACCCGGTGCATGTGCACTATGCTTTGTTTTTTTTTTTTTTTTTTTTTTGAGAAAATATAAGATGCTATAATTGATTCGTGATGTATTCTATATTTTTAGTTTAACAATTGAAAAAATTTGGCTATGAAAATTAAACATGTGGATGAGCATAAGACGCACCCAATCAATTTTCAAAGTCATTAAAATATTAAATTAATTAAATTAAAAAATAAAATAAATTTTTTTTTAAAAAAATGTAATAGCCAAATTTTAAATGATCTAAAGTTTAATTATCTTTGTATATTTAAAATTTAAAATCATCAGAGTAAACTGCATTTAACTTGCTATCAGTATCTTAAAAATTAAAATCTAAATCAATAAATATGATCTACCGTATCAGAATGGATTATGTATAAAAATACAAGATTAAAAAAAAATATATATACCTAAGGCTTCTAAAGTCTCAATAATCAACAATAAAAAAAAATTATTATTTAATTTTTAAATAAATAAATTTGTCAAATAAAAAAAATACGTATTCAAAAATGGAATTTTATTTTATTCAAAAAAAATTAAATTTAAATTTTAAAAAATTCATTCAATAAAATAAAAAATGTATTTTTGAATCAATAAAAAATACGTATTCAAAAATAAAATAAAATTTCTCACTCCCTCTCTCTCTGTACCGGTACACTTTTAAATCTAAATATTTTTTATATTTTATTTGTTTCAAAATTTATTATAAAATAAAATAAAAAATATAAACTGAAATAAAATTAAATATTTTTAAAATTTAAATATTATAAATTAAATTATCTTTTACAATTATTAAATTGTAAAAATATATATATTTAATTTTTAGATCATGTCTCCCTCTCATGGGACATTCTTGGCACTAGTATAATTTAAATTTTAATTGTGGAAAAATTTTAATTTAGTTTTGTACAAATTTAGTTTTTTAATTTAAATTTAATTTTTTAATTTAAATTCTAAATTTTTTTTAATTTTTTATTCATAATTATTTAAAAAAATAATAATAAATAGGGAGTGACGGTATTACATCTTTATTTAATGGGAAAAGAAATTGTGAATCCATACCGTCCATTAAGGAGTGTAGGATCTACACCCTTTAATGGGGTGTACGAAAATGACATTTCTTTATTGAATAACTATGTTTACTTTATTTAATTTTTACTCTATAAAATATAAAAATATTTCATTTTTAAATTTATTTTTATAAAATTTTATAACAGAATTCATCACTTATCTCTACTTATAAAAACTTATTTAAGACAAAAATAAAATATATATATATATATATATATATATATATATATATATATATATATATATATATATATATATATATATATATATATATATATATCAAATAAAAATGAGCATAATTTTTTAATACAAGATGTAAATAAAACCAAGATGGCCGTCTATATCTAATTTTTTATAATTTAGGACCAACTGTAATTAACCTAACATTTGGGACCAACCATAAAAATAATAAAAATTATATGGAAACAACCTAAATTTTATTTTATTTAAAATAACCATGGAATTTTTTTAAAAAAAAATATATATTTTATTGTCTATTCTTTGTGATTTGAGTTTCATAAAATTATTGCCCATATCCGGTGCATGTGCACTGTGCCTTTTTTTTTTTTTTTTTTTTTTTTCTTTTGAGAAAATACAATATGCCATAATTGATCATTGGTGCATACTATATTTTAAATTTAACAATGGGAAAAACAAATGCTATAAAAATTAAACATGTGAATAAGATAAATATGGGTGAAGGTATCACATAAAGATATATAAATGAATGCATGAGTTCAAAGTCATTAAATTATTTCAATTAAATATTTTTTTAAAAAATAAATAACTAGATTTCAAATGATCCAAAATTTAATTAACTTTGTATATTTAACATTTAAATTTACAAAAGTAAAACCAAAATTTTTTAAGAGTTCAGATTCTTCTCAGGTCGGTGAAGATTTTATATATTTATCGTGTATGAGATTACTTGTGTTTTTGACAGGAAATGAGCCATGTTAAGGCCGGTACTGATGGCTCCCCTCAACTTTTTAATATTTTCGTATAGTATTAATTAAATTTGCTCTATTAAAATCCGTCCATAATTGACAGAATTTCAATACATATTAATTTAATTAATTTATTTTTTTAATTATATCGAAGGTGATATATATCAAAATATCAAAAAAATTATTATTTTTCTTTATTCAAGGTTGTTTGTTTTTAATTCGTGAAATCAAACCCAATCAATTTATTAAAAAATCAAATTGAATCAACCAAAATGAGCCAATTTGGCTGATAAGTACTTTAATTTGGTTTTCTTAAAAATTTATGTTTTATATGAAAATATAAGCTCATGTTTGTTAATATTTATTTGACTCGGCATAAAATAAAAAATAAAAAAGAAAAGAAGATGAAAACTATACATACAAACCAGTGAAGAGTTTTTAATTCTTAATTATTCATTTTTTTATTCCAGATATCGAAAAATAAAATTTGATCTTTTATTTCAAAATATGCTTAATTATTTTTTTACCAAAAGTATTTTTTTGGTGAACCTAGCATTTGGGATGAACTCCGAAGATAAGTTAAAAATATATGAAATTAACCTAAATTTTATTTTATTATTAAAATAAATTAAACAATTTTGAAATTTTTGATTTGACTTTTTGATTATTTTAATTTGAATTTTAGGACTTGTTGTCGGTACCCACGATACATCCGTACAATAATGTACTGTGCATAATTAATTGATGCTCCAATGTATTTTATATATTTAATTTAACCATCTAGCTTTTAAATTAGGGGATACTACAATTTATTATGCTATTGAAATTAAACATGTGGATGCATGACGCAAAAGATGCTTGGAGGTGGGGGGTAATAAAGATATATGATTAATGTATAAGGGGTAGCCAATAATTTTTTAAAGCAATTAAATTATTCAAATTGAACAAATTTATAAAAATAATTAATTAGAACTTTTAGAAAATAAATAGTCAAATTTCAAATGATCCAAAATTTAATTAGTTTTATATATTTTTACAAAAAATAAAGAAAAGCCAACATTACCACCTCAAAATCTTTGGATAAAATCTGAAACCATTGAGTGAATAATACTTTATGTACAAATTTAGTATATCTATTTATTATTAAGTATTAATTGATTTAGTTTTATTTGTCAAAAACTAATTAAAATTATCAAGTGTGATGAAACTAGCGTTCAATTTGATAAAATCTTATTGTTATTATTATTATTATTATTTTATGCCTAAAACTAAAAAAATAAAGTCTCATTTCAAAAAAAAAAAAAAAAATTAAAGTTGAAGGGGCAATTTCAGAACAGCCTAGAGGTGAGAGGGTCACGTTGCATTTTTACCAGAAAGAAAAGGAAAATGCTCTATTTGTACACCTTTTTTGGGTGTATATTTCACATTCTATTCATCTAATATATGGAGGTGTGGTGAGGGATTATTTTATAAATTGTGTTGTGAAGTAATTTTTAAAAAATACTCTATTTTTTTATAGATGTGATGTAAATGTATATTCCTTTTGAGTGTACATGTAGTATTGCTCTAAAGAAAAAAAGTGAAAATGCGAGATGTAAAATTATAATTTTTTTTTTTTGATTTTAATATTGAATTTTTTAATGCATTAGATTTAATTTATTTTATGACTTTAAAAAAATTTCTCCGAATGCGATGAATTTTTCTTTGTAAATTTTTTTCTTTAGTTTATTATTAAATTGTAAAATTATTTTGCACTTAGTAGATGTCTCGATTATCTATCTGTATTAAAATTTGTATTAATTATCCTCCTACACATTTACCATTATTTCAAAATGTCTAACTATTTAAAAAATTATTGCATTCAACAATAAAACTTGATAAAAATAATATTATAGATAAATTGATAATATTACTGTAATAAAATAATATAAATTTAATAAAATTATTTAATAAACTATTAATTTTAATAGCACTAGCTACTATTGTTTTTTGTTAAATTATACAAATTATATTTTTGTTGGCTAGAATCAATCGAGTTCTACTTATTTTATTATATTTTATCTCACGTGTAATACAATTTTTTTATAATTTCAAATAGAATCAATCGAGTTCTACTATAAACATCATCTCCACCAAAAAAAAAAAAAAAAAGTTGGGAAATAAATGGGCCGTTATATATAATGTGAAACTGCAAATGGTATGCTGGACCCAACGGTCAAATTTTGAAATAAAAATGGCCGACGGCGACGCTTCTGGTGCGGCACCTCCCGGAGGCGATTCCGCACGAGATGCTTTCTCGCCTCTTCTCCCACTACGGCGCTTCCTCTGTGCTCCCCTGCGCCGGTGGAAGGTACCACTTACCTCCGAACCCTCGATTATTGATTTCATTGCTTTGATTTGTACCAAGATGCGACGTATGCTCATGGTGATTGTTGTTGTTGTTGTTGTTGTTGTTTTGTTAATTTACATTGTATCAAAATGTGTCGTGCGTTGATGGTGATGATGGAGCAAACGTAGGCTTCTTCTTCTTCTTCTTGATTACTTTTATTTGGTCTGTATCAAAGATGTGCAATATTTTGATTGCGGTAATGATGCTGCGTAGGATTCTTTGTTCTAAATTGCATTTATTTGATTCGTTTCAATATTTTTCTTATAATTATTTGATTTTTATTTTTATTTTTTCACTTGTATCAAAATGTGCCGCATTCTGTCGGTGATAATGGTGCTATTTAAGCTGTTGCCTCTTCTTCTTTTTCTTCTTGGTCTAATTGATTTATTGATTTTGATTTGCATCAAGATTTGCAATTGTTGATGGTGATAGTGATGTTGTATCTTGGGATTCTTTGTTCTTGATTTCATTTGCTTGAGATGTGCCATATTGTGTTGGTGATAATTGTGCTAGCTAGGCTTCATTTTTTTAATTTGTAAAGGAGATGTGCTTATGTAGTTATATGTTCTTCTGGAATTCTGTAGCTCAATGAGTTCTTCATTTTCCGTGGCATTGATGGTGATAATGATACCAAACTCTAGAACTTTTTATTTTCCTGACAGTTAAGTTTTTTTTTTTTTTTTTTTTTTTTTTTTCATTTTTTGGCCATTGATGGTGATAACGGTGTTACCTAGCACTATCACTTCTGTAGATCAACCTAAGTAGCAACTTTGTTACTCGTTCTTGTTATTCATGCATGTCTCTGTAGATCTGCCCATCACTACTGTTTGGGATTGCCTTTTCACCTTTTCTCTTTTTTCAGGTTGAGGAATTGTGCATTTATAGATTTTAAGGATGAAATGTTAGCTAATCAAGCGCTGTTAAGATGCAATATTTCAACTATTCGTTGCTTACTTTTTTGGGAACGCCTATAGTAGCCACGAGAAGCACAATGTCTAGGGTTTGAACCCTGGACCTCAAAGTCTCCCATGAAAATATATGCACCAGCTAGGCTGTGAGATGCATGTATTCACATTTGATTATTACCGATTCAAATTCTGAAATATATGGATTTTTGATAAACTGGGGTGTTAGGGCAATTTTATTCGCTATTAAGCTTCCAATAAATGCAACTTTTAGCTGTTTCTTCCATGTAATATATTTTTTTTTATTTTGGGCTCTTGTTGGCTGATGTGATTTTCAGGTTGAGATTTATATAGGGGTATTTGATAAACTGGGCTTCCTTTTAATTATTACGTTATGGCCATTTATTTCACTGTTAAGCTTAACATATCTGATGAATACCATTTATAGCTGTTTCTTTTGTCTAATAATTTTGTTCTTTGTTTTCTTTGGCTCTTTCTTGTTGGCTGAGGTGATTCTCAGATTGAGGTTTCTTGGTAAAGTTTTAACTGTTGAGAGAGCAAGCCAAGGAAATTTGAAGAACTCAAATCAACATCAACACCATCAAGATCAATTGGTGAAAGGCTTGTCTCATCCACCAATCTCTCTTCTAAAAGACTCTAGTAAAAACACAAATAACTTGACACATGGGGGTGAACCAATTGCTCCAAGACTTGGTGTGGACTACCCATTTCCTCCTCATCTTGAGTATGCCATCATTTCATCAATCATTGAATGTCATTTATCATGCTTAATATTGAAGAAAACTGATTGATTCTACTACTCTCTGTTAGTGCTTTTTATAATTTAATATTTCCTCAAGTTTGTGTTTCCTGTTAAACCGATTAAAACATAAAGCCATCAGAAGCAACTTGAGAAAAGGATTTATAGGAAGTTTTTTTACCACTACTAAGTTGTTGTCGTAATCTAAAATTCATTTTAGAGCTGAAATGGGTTAAAGGGTTACATAATTCAGTCCGTGAGCAGCACTTTTATTTGTTTGGAGTTGAAATTCTTGATTGTTTTATTTAGAAATGAAAACCCGATTACATTGTTTAGTTTGAAAGGCTTGTCTTTTGTCGTAGTTTGAATTGGATTTAGTCCTTTATCAGTATGTATTAGTAACATAGTTGTTCTTTAAATATTCCTCTCAATCACTGATGGATTGCCTCTTTTACCTATGAGGTTTCCAAAATATAGGTTTTTGATATAAGTACAGTAAGTCACAATGTTGTAAATGATATATTAAGAAGTTCCAACTTAGATATTTCTGTCTTATCTGAAAAATGTCGTTCCTATACAGGTATGAATACCCACCTCCTGATGGGAACACATTGACCAATTTTGTGAAGCCCTAGTTGTTGTTCCTCGTTTTTATACATAGGTTGTAGATGGCTTACGCCTTTCCCATCTTTTATCTTTCTGTGTACAACTATTAATGAAAAAATTGTCTGAACAATTTTGATCGCTTAATGCTATTTAATTATTTACATGGAACGTTGTCATCCTCTTGGCAGATTTTGCATTTGATGAACAAAATGAACATTCCAGCTCCATTTCGCATGGCATTACCGACTCCACCTCTGCCACCACAAGTGCCTGCTCCTCCACCGCCGCCACCACCCCTCAGTTCTACAAAACCTCAGTTGACTGATCTTTCAAGTGATGAATCTAAGATGGAGTCCTCAGATGTACTCATCTGCTACCTGTAGTTTCTCTTTTGAGTATTGCTAGTGGTACCTCAGGATGTTCTTCGATTGTTCAATGTGCACTCTATCAGTTATCTTTGCAGTTAATTAGATTAGATATCTGTCTCAAATGTAGAACTTGAGTCATGAACTGCACACTGTGGAATCTCTTAGGGTGACCAAAGCAGTTCTCTTCTATATGTATTCCTGCAATATTCTTTTTCTTTCTATATATTACCGATGAGTCCTTTGACCTGCTTATTGCATTTGATTTTATCAAGAAGATCGCGATGATACCAGTAGAAGAAAGCGTGTCAAGAGAGAAGCCATTTGTAGGGCCTGCAGTTGATAAAGGAGTAGCACATGAAGCTGTAGGGCTGAAACCTGCCATGTTGGTTCCGAAAAAGGTTCTGAAAATAAAAAGGAAAAACCCAATGCTACAGGTTTGTCATTTTCTTTTTCTCACTTTTCATTGTTGAAACAAGGTTGATCACTTAATCTTTCGCAAATGGTGATGGAGTAATTCTATGCAGATAAAAATTGGCCCAAAACCAATGCAGAAGGAAATTGCTGAAAGTGAGAGCAGCTGCAAAGAGTTGGCAAGAGAAGAAAACACTTGCAACAAAACCATTTTGCAACACCTCAAGAAATTGAGTGGGAAATTGCCCCCGGAGGAACTATTATCGCTTCTGATGTTCAAGGTATCAGAAGTTGTTCAGATTTTGATGTTTCTCTTAGCTATAGCCATATGTTTTTGGCAAGTTCCTATGAAAAAGTGGGCGACCCCCGTTAGGAGAGACATTATGTGCTTGCTGCAGTTTATTCTACTTAATATGATAGGCATATCCTTCAAATGCATGATCTTTGTGAATTTGTCTCCCCATAAGGTGGACTTAATGATGCTTTTTTCATCCTTAACTTTAGTAAGAGATCAACTATAGAATTGGTTCTGTAGCCATGTGTTTATCTTTAAGCAAATTTGTATTAGTTCGTTTATAAATATATTATTTATGTATGTACACATACATGTAAGTATATCTTCATTGAATAATTTTATGATATGTTTTGTTTATGTTTTGCATTGCAGTATGACCATAGTGTTTTGTTTTTCTTTGTTGTATCTGTCGTATCAACATATACATACATGCACAATCATACATGCTTTATTGCTTGATGTTCTCTTCTTTTAATTCATCTGCTAAATGGTTTACAAAGAGTGAAATTCAGCATCAAAGTGATAATAACATTTTGGTGAAATTTGGATTAGCATATTATGGGTATGATTGCTTTAAGTGACTTCTTAAATGATCTAAATTATATGTCCAGTCTGCAGCTATGATAACAAAGTGTTCTCAATTTGCAGAATTATACTCCCAAGGAATCCTGCTGCTGTTCTCTACGTCAAGAATTTGGCAAAGGATGTCGTTCCAGATGACTTCTATTTTATTTTTGGCAAGTATTCATATATATTTTGAAGCAAGCTCAGTAGAGTGAAATATCATTTAATAAATTAAGCATCAAGTTATTTTATAAACCTAAATTAACTGCTCTCGTTATAGTATTGCCATTTTTCTGCAATTATTTGTACATTTGTTCTGGTTAAAGCTATCTTTTAGTGGTGCCTTTCAGGGTCACTTTTTGAAAGTGTTGATGCTGCTCGATCTGGTTTGCATATTAAGTTAATGCAGGTCAGATATACTTGTCATTGTTTTATTGTCTAGCTCTCTACTTTATCACTTATGTAGCAAATGTTTATTTTATACTTAAAGCTAGCGGCTAAAATCAGTCTCTTCATTTACTATGTTTCTTTTTTTTTTCCCATTTGCTTAGCTAGACTGTCTAATGGTTCTTATCGGTGTTTCATTCGTCTCCCTCTCTTTTTTACGTTTCATGATTTGACATCAATTGATGTATTTCTCCTCTTTCTCTTCTTACTAATTGTTTATATTTATACACTGGTGCTGGCAATCTTCCTGGTCATTGGCCTGCGGAGTTTAGTAGTTCTCTTCTTTATGCCTGTGATATTAGAACCTGATATGTGAAGAAAGGTTATTTGCCTTCATTTCCTAGGAATTTTTATGATTTGATACCAGTTCTCTTGAGTGCTGGGTGCCATTCCTGTTTAAGTTTTTAGTGCATATTTATGTTTATGTCCTCATGAAAATTGTTATGGTGAATGTTGTTCATGTCCTCATGAAAATTGTTATGGTGAATTCTGAAGGAAAGTTGAGAGATTTGTGTGAGAAAAGGCTCATCTCAAGAGGTAATCATTATGCTGCCGAACAAGAATTAAAGTGTCGTGTTACGAAACACCTATTGCCTGGCACAGTACGGTACGTGCATCCTTGCGTGCCGATGAGCACGCACAATTTTCTAATGACATTTTAGCACCGTTTTATTAGTGTCTCTTTTGGCACGGGCTTATTTAGGCACGATTTAGCATGATTTTATTTTGACAGCCTTATTAGTATCTTATTTTATTATTTTTATTTTTTATCTCTTTAAAATTTTTGTTCTGTAGCTGTTATAACTATTTATGTTCATGAGCAATGATGATAGGGCACTAAAAACATGTTTTGTATTTTGAAGTTGTACAAAATTATATGTAAATTATGAAATCAAATGTGATTATTGTACTAAGTTTGCAAAAGATTGTTGTCAGATTTAAGATGTCTTTTATGTATTTCGATTCATACCGAGGTCGGCTGTAATTTGATCTAGCAAACTTGATAAAATTTAATATATTGTTTGCTGCTTTATTTTTTTAAATAATTAGCTGACAAAAATTGATATAAAATTAAAGACATCCAAAAATTATTAATTTTATATACAAAATAAAATTATGGTACGAAAGTAATAAAAACTTTTAAAAGAAGTTTTTTTTTTATATAAATTAGTTAAAAATCCACACTTTGTTGCGGATCTTTATTTTTAAATATTAATAATATATTAGTTTTAAAAATTATTATTTTTTACTTTTTATCATAATAAAATGATATAATTTATATTAATTATATTTGTTAATATTAGTATTATTTAATTTGTTAAATTTAGAAAAATAAGATATATAATTGTTAAAATTTTAAGGCTTGAAAAATTATATAAAAAAAAATCGATAAAGTAACCTTATGTACATTATATATATATATATATATATATATATATATATATATACTTAAGATTAGAATGTTAATTATATCTAGGTAAAATGAAGGATATATAATATAATAATAAAATGGGGCTTGCAACTGAAGCAACATATAGTATAATCCAAGTGAATTAAATTTGTTATTTTTTTTTGGATAAAAAATTATTACATTTGATACACTATAGGTCAAATTATTATGTTTTCAAAATTTTTTTTTTTTTTAGTTGGCCTGTTTGGAATAAGTAATTAACTAAAAATGTTACTATGTAATATTGATATTACAGAATAATTTTGAAATAAAAGAAAATGGGTTAGACCTTTTTTAAAAAATACTTTATTCGCAGTGTTACTTTTTCAACCCTTCTCTGTTTCCTTTTGTCCTCTCGCCTCTCATTCTTTCAAAATTTTAAATTTAAAATTAAAAAATAAAAAAATAAAATCTAAATTTAAATTTTAAAATTCTAAATGGTAAAATTAAAATTTATTATTTTAAAATTAAATTTATTATTTTAAAATAATAAAATTTAATATCTAAAACTTAAAATTAATATTGTAAAGTTTTTAATTTTTTATTTTGAAATTTTAAATTTTACATTTAAATTTTTTTTATTTGAAAATTGAAAATTAAAATTTCACATTCAAATTTTAAAATTTTAAAATTTCAATTCAAATTTTAAAATTTTAAATTAAAAATTTAAATTCTAATTTTAAAATTTAAAAATTAAAAATTAAAAATTTATATTTTTAAATTAAAATTTTTGTATTGAAAGTTTAAATTTAAAATAGAATATTTTTTTAAAAGTCACAATCTAAATAATAAAAAGTAAAATAATTTTTTTTATAGAATATAAAGTTGTTTAAAATATCAAATATATTATAAAATTTTATTTTATTTTATTTTAAAATAATTCTCCCAACAGTTACTGAAAAATCAAAATATAAGATGAAATAAGTGCGGATGAATTTACGGTGAACAAACATAAACATATTGATAGCATTTTTTTGAAGTACTGTTGAGAATGTGAACTGGCATTATTTTTCAAAGTGCTATAAATAGTCTATAGAGCATGTGAACTGGTAGTATTTTTCAAAGTACTACTATTTAGAGAATGTGAACTTTAAAGTCTTATAAAGCATGTGAACGGTCGCGAGGGGAAAAGAAATAGCAAAAAAGGCTTATACTATTTATTTCCGTTAAAAGTATAAATAATTATTATGTTTAATTCGGTAATATAATATTATAAATAATACAAAATTATTATCGAACGGAATTAAATATTTTACATTACTAATAATAAATTATCTTGCATGTCATATAAAATTACAGATTTACTCTTGCAACACTTCAAATCCTTTCAATACGTTTAATTTTAAAATTATCAAAAAAATAATAATTTACTGAAAGTTCATTAAGTTCTAAATTTTTTATATTTTTTTCTCTTTCTCCTTCTTCACTTTCCAAAACATCACATTTTTTATTTTTGTATAACTTTACTTTACGTTTCAGATAAAAAAAAAAATATTACTGTGAACAATATTAGTATAAAAAATTATTTTACATTAATATAAATTATCTATATAAAAAAAAAAAGATATTTTGAATAATATTTTTAAATAATAAATAAAATAATATGGATAAATTTAATATTACTTGTTTGATTTAGATTGAGGCATTTTCGACTATTATTTTATTATTTTTATTTATAAATATTATATAATTATATCGTCTTTATATTATATATATTTTTTAGTTATATCAACTGACATGTTCAGTATGTAAGCATAATAAAAATAATTATTATTATAATAAAATTATTTTTATTATATTTATTAGTATTATTATTATTAAATAATTTTTTCTTTTTTATTTCTCTCTCTAATTAGTAATAAAATATTAATTTTACTTTTTTTTTTCTAAACATTCTAGATTTGGAATATTTTTAAGAGTAAGGTTAGATGGAGAATTTTTTTTTTTCAAATAAAATTACATTAGCCATTACTTCACTTTTGATCTTAAATTTACATACAGTATATATATATATATTATTTTTTATTTCTACAATTAAGTATTTTTATTTTTAAGGTCGTTTATTTTTTGTGATTTCGTACTCTTTTTTTCTCACAAATACATATGTCATTTTTTCGGCTGATTTCATATATAAGTAGTTTTAGATATATTTGAGAATGCTAATTTTTTAAAATTTTCGGTCAAAAGTTATACCATAAGCACTCGATTTTGCGATGAAAATTAACTTTAAAATTTTTATATTTAATAACGTCAAATATAATGTACTAAAATATTTATTTTATAATAATTTTTTAAATATTTTTTATTTATTAAAAAAATTATTTTATAAATAAAATATCTTACTTTTTCTTATAAATTATCTATAAAAATATATATATATTATCGTCTAACACGAGGTAACATTTTGAAAAGTATTATTATAGAGCATGTCTGCATGAACGGTGGTGGCCAAAGTAGCAACCTGAGAGCACCTTTAAAACGTTTGGCTGAATTTAAATAAAAAATATTTTTTTAAATAAAATTTAAATTTAAAATCAGATTTTTTTAAAATATTTTTTTATTATTTTTAATTTTGGTTCTCAAAATTTAGAAAATCGATTATAAAAATTAAAATCAAATTTTCAAAATAATATTTTCAAACACTTTATTTATTGTGTGGTATTGGTGGGCTCCAGGGAAAACCCGATACACTTATCCCTACATAGTGGTACTAGCGTAGGCTCCGCTTTGCAGCATATGCTTATCTCAAAAATTATTTATTATTATGTTAATATATATATATATATATATATATATATATATATATATATATATATATATATATATATATATATATATATATATATATATATATATATATATATATATATATATATATATATATATATATAAAATATAAAAAATAAATTATATTTTAAATTTTATAAAAATATTATATTATTTTTTACTGTTTGAATTGTGAACTTTAAAAAAAAAAATTGTTTTAAATTTAAACTTTCAATACAAAAAAATTAATTTTAAAATATAAACTTTTAATTTATAATTTTAAAATTTTAAAGTTAGGATTTAAATTTCAAATTTTCAAAATTGAATTTGAATTTTAAAATTTTAAAATTTGAATGTGAAACTTTAAATTTTAATTTCAAATTTCAAATTAAAAATTTTAAAATTTAAAATTTAAAATTTAAAATTTATAATTTATAATTTATAATTTATAATTTATAATTTATAATTTAAAATAAAATTTTAAAATTTAAAATTTAAAATTATAAATTTTAATTTTAAAATTATAAATTTTAATTTTACAATTTAGAAAATTTCAAAATTTAAAATTTAAATTTAGATTTTATTTTTTAATTTTTTATTTTCAAATTTTAATTTTAAATTTTAAATTTTAAATTTTAAATTTAAAAAAAATTAAAATTTTTTATTTTAATTTTCAATTTTTTTAATTTTTAATTTTTAATTTCAAAATTTAAATTTTCAATTTTAAATTTCAAAATTTTAATTTTAAATTTTAACTTTCAAAATTTTAAATTTTAAATTTTAAATTTTTAAAATGTGGTGAAATGCGAAAGAGGGCGAGTGAAAAGTCGTATGTGAAAAACAGGGAATTTTTTTTCGCCGCTCAGAGCATTTTTTTTTCACAAAATATTTCGAAACAATAAAATTATTCTATTATGTTGTTACGTTGTTGGGCCATCCAAAAGGACCAACTAATAAAAAAATAAAACTTTTTACAAAACAAAGTAAAATGACCTAAAACAAAATTTTTAAAGTTTTCCAAACGAGCCCTCAGTCTATATTATTATACTATTAATAGTACGAAGTTATTGATGCTATCAAGTTTTCTACCATTAGATCAACTCCTTTGATAATTTTCACCCGTTAGATTTTACTATTTCTCAACCACTTATTAAACCCAAGAGGCCCACTATCATCTCAACCACATATTTTTTTAATTTAATAATTAAAAACTTAATAGAACCAATGACTTGATACTATTAATAGTATTCCAACCTCTCTATATATATATATATATATATATATATATATATATATATGGGTGTGGGTGTGAATTAAACGGATTATTTTGGTAAAATTATAAGTTTATCCTTCCAATTCCTAACCCCTTTTAATATATTATTTTTAAATTTTTAATTTAAAATTTTGAGAATTTATCCTTCCAATTTTAGAGAATTTATAGTAGTTCTCGTGCAGAGCGGGGAGGCAATATCATTTAAGTGGTTTGATGTAGGAGAAATTATTTAATTATGAGAATTGTCAAGTTCAATATGTATCCACTAACTAAAAAATCAAAAGTTAAGTATAGTGTAAATGTAATAAAATTAAAGTTTTTATTATTTTTTTTTAATAAATATAATTAAAAATATAAAATAATTAGTTTTTGAATTCGAAATTTTGAATATCAAATTTTTTAGGCTTAGAACGGTCAATTAATAAAATTAAAGTTGAGGGGACCATTTCACAGTGGGCTATAATTAGGAGTGTTCATACTCTGCAAGTGCACGGTGTTGCTGCATATCGCATATGCTATTAAAATACACAAAGCAAATAAGGTTCCAAAGCAGCATAGGTCTAATTAATTTTAGGAATAACCTATTTGTACCCCTCCATTTAAGAATAAAATGTCACTAGCTAGTGATGTGATTATTAAGTGATCCTATATTTTTCGATAAATAAAATATAAAATCTACAGTATTTTTTTTTAAATGATTTTTTTATTGAATATTACAACTAAAAAATAATTAAATCTGAATCGTTAAATAAAAATAAATAGACGATAATAAATAAATATATATATATATATATATATATATATATATATATATATATATATATATATATATATATATATATATATATATATATATATATATATATATATATATATACCCATTTAAAATTATATATATATATAAATAAAAAAAAGTATTTTATTTTTTATTTTATTATACCCACTTAAAATTTTATTTTATTTAGATAAATATCATGGCTAGTATTTCTAGACAAGTTTTAGTTATAAATTTATACAAAAACAAAAATTATAAAAAATATAAAACAGTACTTTTATATGGTGTGATAATAAATCATAAATGTGCCTAGGAAATGCATGTAGATAAGATTTTTATTCTTTCTCTTTTAAAATATAAGATAAATAGTAAACCAAATGTCATATTATCTAAGGATTCATATTCCGATTGATCTAAACCAAATTTTATTATTCAATTCGGATTCATATTCGGATCTAGACTTTAATGTTTTTTTGGATTCAAATTAGGGTTCACTATTTCTTTTTGAATCCGGATTCAAATCGGTGGTGCCCAAAACTGATTTTAACTGCTTTTTAAATTTTTTAAATAATGTCATTTAAGTATCTTTCAGAAATCACAAACATCTTTATTATACTTTTGTTCTTTTCCTCCTTTAGAAAGAAGTGAAGAGGAAAAAAGTCGTGCCTTTTCGCTGCCTCATTTAAAAATAAATATAATATAAAATAATATAATTATATATTAAATATAAATAAATATTTTATTATTATTTTATTATTAAATATTTAATATGATTAAATATTTAATATGATTATATATTAAATATAAAATTAATATGTTTAAAAAAAATATGACTATACACAATGTAATTAATTATCCGATATAATTACATATTTGACGTAATAATCACTATAATATAAAAATAATATAATTATATATTATATAAACGTAAAAATAATATAATTATATTTTATATATAGAGTGCTCTGAAAAGTGAGAGAAGAAAAAAAAAAAATATTTAACATATAAATTTATATAAATAGTATAATTTTTTCTTTAATGCATTGAAAGAAGGCTAGATTAAAAAAATTTTAAAAAGAAGATTAGAGTGGAATTATTTTTTTCCAATAAAATTAGAAATTAAAAATTAGGTGAGGCATTGGTTCAGGAATTTGCATGCAAAAGGTCACCTAAAAAAAGAAAAGGAAAAAAATGGCAGCGTAATTATTGGAGCAACAGCACAAAGTAATTTTGGAGCAATCACCTTCCACCACTGCAGGGCATCCCCTGTCCGCTGCTTTAGTGTAGTAGGACGTTCGTATTTTTTTGAGAAGAAGCACATTGCAGCACGCGCGATGGCGGAGGGGATGGCATTCGACTTGGTGACGGGAGTGGTCGGCAAGCTGGGCTCTGCTCTCTGGGACGAAATCGGACTGTTGCGGAGCTTCAAGGACGATGCAGACGACCTCAGAAGCAACTTCTCGGCGATCCAAGCGGTGCTTCTCGACGCCGAGGAGAGAAGCAGCGTTGAGATCAAGGAGAGCCACGCTTTGTGTGACTGGCTGGGCAAACTGAAGGACGCCGCTTACGACGCCGACGACCTGCTGGACGTGATCCGGACGGAAGCGGTCCTCCGGAAACAAGAGCATAAGCTGCAGAATCAAAACCAGCCAGCTGAAAAGGTATGTGCTAAACTCCTGTCCTGCGCTAATCCAATACATTTGAAGTTTAAGTTCAAGATGGCACATAGAATGAAAGAGCTCAGACAAAAGATCGGTAAGATCGCGAAACAGAGGAATGATTTTGGTCTCGTCGAAGCTGGCACTCGTCGGCAGAGTGAGATGATAGTTCGGAGAGATGATCGTGAGACAGACTCGTCCGTCGAAAAAGAGAAGATAGTTGGGAGAGGTGATGACATAGAGGAAATTGTGAAGCTTCTGCTAGAGACTAACGGCCATCACGACCTGTCGGTCATTCCGATCGTGGGTATGGGGGGTTTGGGGAAGACGACGCTCGCTCAGGTGGCCTTCAACGATGGGCGGGTTACGGCCCAGCAGGTCTTTGATCTACGGGTGTGGGTCTACGTGTCCACCGATTTCGACATGAAGAAGATTGCAGAGGCGGTGAAGTCCACAACTAGAGGCGAGGGAGATCTAAGTACCAAGGAATCTTCTAACAAGTTTCTCCTCGATACCTTTAGTCAGAAGAAATTTTTGCTGGTGCTGGATGATGTATGGAACGAAGAGCAGGATAAGTGGGAGGAATTGAAGAATAAATTTAAGGAGGGCAAGAAGGGAAGCAAAATCTTAGTAACCACACGAAGCGAAAAGGTGGCCGAGATAATGAAAACAGCTGAACAACCACACCGCCTGAAAGGCTTATCAAATGACGATTGTTGGACATTGTTCAAAAGACGGGCATTCGCTGAAGGGGAAGAGAACGGCTATCCACGTTTGGTCACAATCGGAAAGCAGATAGTAAACAAGTGCGGTGGTGTGCCGTTAGCAGCACAAGCTTTAGGAAGTATGATGCGCTTTAAGAGCAGGACGGAGGATGCATGGTCTGCTATTAGAGATAGCGAAATATGGATGTTGGAAGAAGAGAAAACGATTTTATCATTACTGAAATGGAGCTACATTCAGATGCCGTCAGCTCTGAAACGGTGCTTTGCTTATTGCTCCATATTCCCCAAAGACAGCAAGATTGACAAGGATGACTTGATCCAGCAATGGATTGCTTTAGGCTTCATTTCATCGCACGAAACAAGCTCTTCGATGGAAGATATTGGGAATGAGTACTTTAACGATCTATTATGGAGGTCTTTCCTTCAAGTAACATATAGAGGAGGGGGTACATATAGAGGAGGGGGTACCTGCCAGATGCATGATTTAGTGCATGACCTCGCTCAATCCGTAGCAAGTAATGAAGTTGCTGTTATAGTTGGAGAAGAGCCAACAAGGATCCTAGAAGGTTGCCGCTATGCATCAATATGCGATCGTTCCATGCCACAGGTTCCAACCGCAATAGTGCAGAGGTTGCGAGCTCTCCGATTTAGGGAATCTACTTCACTTACGACTTTTTATAGTGAGGCAAAATGCTTACGCCTGTTGGATTTGCATAATTCCGGAATTTCTATGCTGCCAAGCTCAATCGGTAAGTTGAAGCTCTTAAGATACCTCAACCTTTCGTCCACCAATATAAAGGAATTGCCTGAATCAATTACCGGCCTCTTCAACTTGCAAACCTTGAATCTTTCATTATGCAACAGGATCAGTACATTACCCAAATCTCTAGGAAGTCTTGTGAATTTGCAGATTTTAGATTTAAGCGAGTGTGATTCTCTGACATTACTTGACTCAATTAGCAACCTTCAGAATTTGTATAAACTGAATTTGAGTTCTTGCCAAGAGTTGAGATCACTTGAATCTATATGTCACCTTAAAAACCTACATGACCTAAACCTATCATATTTAGAAAATTTGCGGGCATTACCTGAATCCATTGGAAACCTTAAAAACTTGCGTATTCTGAATCTTTCGGATTGCCGTTCTCTACTATCATTACCCTCATCGTCAAGTGATCTTCAGCATTTAGAGAAACTAGACATTAGTTATTGTAGACAATTATGTGAGCTGCCTAAAATGATCCAAAAGCTGACCAAACTCAGAGAATTGTTAAACGAGTATTGCTGGAAATTGAAGGGCATGCCCAGAGGGATCGGCAAGTTAGTTAGCTTGCAGAAATTGTCCCTTTTTGTCGTCGGCAAGCAAGGCAGCATCGAGCATTGTGCTAGCATTTCTGAGCTAGAGCATCTTAAGCTTGTCGGCGAGCTGGAGATCAAAGGTCTCGAAAATGTAACGAATCCAGCTGATGCCAAGGCTGCAAATTTGATTAAGAAGAACCTGCGGTCTTTGAATTTGAGATGGAATGTTTTAAGTGCGGCCGAAGACACGGACACCGTACAACCGGCGGAAGAGATGGATGCCGTGCTAGAGAATCTTCAACCACATCAAAATTTAGAGAAATTGGTCATAGAAGGCTATGCAGGCGGGAAGTTTCCTAGCTGGATGATGAATAGGATTGAGTCGTGCCTTCCAAATCTTGTTAAAATCAAACTTGTGAATATACCCAGATGCAGCTCACTCCCGCTGCTGGGGCTACTTCCTGATCTTGAAGAATTAATTATAGGGGATATGGCCGCAATAACAAATTTGGGCGTAGAATTTGATGGAGATAGCCATATTAATGAAAGTGCAAATAAGTTCCCTGCGCTGAGGAGACTTTACTTGTCCGACATGCCGGTGCTGCGAGAATGGGTGACCCAGCGGAGGAATAAGTTCCCTGCCTTGGTGGAACTTTCGTTGAAGCGCATGCCGGTGCTACGAGAATGGGTGACGGTGGATGACGAAAAAGGCAGGCGAGAGCGAGTTCCCATTTTTCTGGGTCTCACTGAGTTGTGGATAGAGGATTGCCCTCAATTGAGGCCGGAGCCTTGCCTCCCGGCATCGGTTGAGGATCTGACCATTTTCAAAACAAGCGAAGAGAATCTATCATTAATTCTTGAACGTGTGACGATGGATAGTGAGACGCCACTTGATGATGGCGATGGCGCCGTATCACCACAACTACCGAATGAGGGACTGAGGCTGGGGCAACTAACAATAAGAGAATGTCAACAGCTAACTTGTTTGCCCGAGAGCTTGCGGAGTTTCACGTCCCTCGAGCACCTGACAATATGGGATTGCGGAGATCTTGAGAGAATTGAAGATTGGCTCGGGGAGCTCACCAAGCTGAAGGACTTGAACATCAATAGCTGCAGCAGTCTCCGGTACTTGCCTGTCCACAAGACGACCACACTAACAAAGTTATATATTGAGAATTGTCCGCTGTTGTTCAATGCAGGCGGAGATGTCCGAGTTAATGAAAGGTAATTAATTAATTTGGAACTCTAACTACTCTTTAATTTCCTGGCTAGCACCTTAATATTCCTCTTTCTTTTTATTTTTATTCTTATTTTTATAATACGTATGGAAAAATTTTGATTAGCCCCGCCCCCACATGGTTTAGTACATTTTCTGTTTATTATGAAATATTTTAATTTGCTATTTTATTTTTTTATATTTATTTTATCATAAGAATTTACTATCAATAGAATAGTGAAGTGCTAAAATATATGAGTTTGAGGATATTAAAATAATATATTTTACAAACCACTAAGTGGTGTATATATATATATATATATATATTATGTTACTATTTCATAGTTTATAAAATTTAGCACTTTAGTACTCTATTCTGCTTGACGGCAGGTTCTAACGATGACGCAAAAAAAAAAAAAAAAAAAAAAATCATAAAACTTTAAAATGAAACTATTAAAAACACAAGGCGGTAAAGTAAAAATGACTTAAATCATTAAAGGGTCTAATTGAAAATTTTCCTTCTAGATAAACCTTGATAGTATATCTATATAGAGATGCATACTTACTACAATATAAATTACAAATCATTTGCTATTCACAATCTCTAATCCCGATTTTGATTTCTATCTTACTACTTATATATTTGTGATATTTTGTTTAATTTATACTCTAAGTGGTAATAATTTTTAACATTAGTTTTACCATCATATTCTTCTTCCTTCATGTTTAGATATACTAAATTTTTACTAAACAGAATATTTTATTTGTACAAATAGTTCATAGATTATATAAGGGAATTATCTTTCCACAAATTTTGTAATAATAACTACTTTACTAATTTGCATAATTGAAATAATGGCAGCTTACTGTTGCACAATTTAAAAATCACATTTCAATGTCAATTATGTAAAAGTGTAATTACAATATTCGAAAATATGATTGGTTGCTTGAAAATATTTACAAGTGAATCTCTTGGAGGCATATAGACTAATTAATAAAATTTTATTTTTTTCTTAATTTGTTGCAATTTGAAATGCCGAGAAAATTATATTTGAAAAATATATGGTATTTATGAGGTAACTTTTTCCGATCACATTGCTAATAGACTATTCTGAGTCAGGAGATATTTTACTTAGCGAGTTTTTATTTTTTCGTATCTCACTCAATTGAGTCTATATGAATGCCCTCAATTCAGGCCTGAGCCTTGCCTGCCGACATCCGTTCAAGAGTTGGTCATTTCCAGAATGAGCAAAGAGTTTCTATCGTTAATTCTTAAACGCCCGACGAAGGATAGTGAGACGCCACCTGATGATGGCGATGCTGTATCACTCCAACAACCAAATATGGTGCTGCGGCGTCTAAGAATAGGAAAATGTCAACAGCTAACTTGTTTGCCCGAGGGCTTGCGGAGTTTCATGTCCCTCGAGCACCTGACGATATGGGATTGCGGAGATCTTGAGAGAATTGAAGATTGGCTCGGGGAGCTCACCAAGCTAGATTTTTTGAATATCTGGAGTTGCCAGAGTCTCCGCTACCTGCCTGCCCACAAGATGACCACACTTAAGGAGCTATATATTAATGGTTGCCCGCAGTTGTTCAATGCGGACGGACAATTTGTCGACACCAATGTCGATCACATCAAAAATGTTCAAGTTAATTTCAGGTAATTAATTTGAAACTCTGACTAGGCATTAATTAGCTGGCTAGTACCTTAATATGATCTCCTGTAGCTAGCATATACATCTCTTTCTTTTTATTTTTATTTTAAATTTCTTTTTCGGATGGAAAAATTCAATTAGCCCCGCCCCTATGTGGTTCAGTGCATTTTCATTTGCTATGAAATATTTCACTTCGCTATTTTATAGTTTTCTTTTTATTTTATCGTAAGAATCTGCTACCAAAAAAATATTAAAATACTAAAATTTATGAATTATAGAATAGTAAAATAATATATTTTACAAATCACAAAGTGACTATGTGAAAAAATATATAATTTATATGTAGGAGACCATGATTCATAAAATATTGTATTATTTTACTATCTCATGGTTTACAAATTTTAACACTTTGATATTCCACTTTAGGAAAGGTTCTTAATTACTATAATACCAAAAAAAAAATCACAAAATTTTTAAATAAAACTAATTAAAACACAGGACGGTAAAATAAAAATAAATTAAATCAGGAAAGAGGCAAATTGAAGTTTTCCCTCTCCGGATAAAACTCTGGTAGCACATCTACAGTGATACATACTTAATGTAACATGAGTTACAAACCACTTGCTATTCACAATCTTCAATCCCCACCTTCTGGAGCAATTGATTTTGATTTCTACTTCCCATTTATGTATTTGTGAGATTTTGTTTAATTTGTATTTTGAGTGATTATAATTTTAAAGATTAATTTTATTCTCTTCTTATTTCTTTCTGTTTAGATATGCTAAATTGATGTTGAACAATTTTTTTTTTTTTGTACAAGTAGTTTTAGATTACACGAGGGAATGATTTTTTCGCAAATTTTGCAACAATAGCAACTTTACGATAAATCACATTTTAATGTCAATTACGTAAAAGTGCAGTTAAGATATTCGAAAATATGATTGGTTGCCTTAGAAATATTTACAAGTGATCTCTTGCATGTATGTAGACTAATTAATGGAATTTCAATTTTTTCTTAATTTGTAGCGATTTGGAATGCTGAAACTTTTCTACTTGAAAGATAATATAGTATTTACAAAGTAATGTTTATCAGTCACATTGCTTATATACTATTTAAGTCATGGAATATTTTTCTTTACAAACTGAAATCAGGTATCTTAATCATGAATGATTAGAAAGTCTGAACAAGATGTACAATATGCGCTGCACAAACGCCGAATAAAAAATTTACTATTTTGTGTTGTTGTGGTGCAGGGATTACAAATATAGAAAACAAGAGTAGGTGAGCTCGCCAGAGTGGGAGGTGAGCTCGTCAGAGGATGAGAAGAAGTGTTGGAGGAGACGTTGGAGGAGATTGGATTGGTCGGCAAAAAGAGCATAAGCATATGTACTTATTGTTTGGAGGTAAAAAGATTTTACTTGTTTTTTATTACCTGGGCGTGTTTTGGGAATATGTTGCCAAGAAAAGCTTCTGCTTTGATGCTTTGGAGGGCCCAGAAATTTCAAAAGCACTTAAGTGCTCCCCTCAAATGTTTCAAATAATGATAGGAACTGCCATAGGAGAAGCATAATGCCGGAGAGGGCATTCTTCTCTGTTATAGTTCCCCTACCATCATGTAGCATTTGAGGGGAGCTCTCAAGTGCTTTTGGAATTTTTTTGGCGGCCCTCGAAGCATGTTCCAAAATAGGCCTCACTTTTCGAAACAGCTCTATTTCTACCCTGAACTATTTTACCTGAAGTTATTTTTGGGGAAAAAAGAAAGTAAAAAAGACTGGCTCGAAAGTGAGAAGCGAAGAATCTGCTTTGATTACTCTACAAAACTTTAAATATGATGAGTCTGTTTACTCTGCAATACTTTAAATATGATAATTCTGTTCTTCCTTTTTAATCTTTTATTTTATTTTAGAATAATGAGCATTGTTCATAATAATCAATTACTCTCTTTTGCAGAATCTGGTTAATGGATGTGTATTTAAAGGCAAGCCGATGATCATCCAGTTTGGTCGCAATCCTGTTGCTGGCAAAGCTACCTAAATGGGGATTTAGATGTAGACCATGGGTACCTTGGGATGGAAATTTTGATCAATCTAAAAATTATCAACTCTTCAACGTCCAATAAAGATATGGGTATGGTTTTTTCATAAAAAAAAACATAATGATGTGTATAGTGTGCATTTATGAGAGTCAATTTATTTTATGGGCACTTCTGATGAAACACCCATAATGGCCACAAGGTGTTTCATCTAGGTTCCTATGAGCTGCGCTCGAACTTTACCAACCAGATTTTTGCATCAAATTGGTTCATTAAAAATTGAACAAGTCGATAAACCAGCGATTGGCCTTGTTCAGGATTTTGTATCCTTAGAATGGAATATTCATGAGCTATTGTTGCTGCTTTTCTGAGGAAGGGTTTTTTTATCATATATTAAAATCTCATTTCAAAGTGCAAATTATCATTAGTACTTTCTAATATGCTGAATTGACCAGTCAGTTTTGTTTTGTTATCAATTCCTTGATCGACTCTGTTCAGTTTGGCCTTTGGTTTTTGTGGTGATTTTTGACATATTTTTCTGCTTTTGTGTTGATAAGCTACTAGGACTCGTTTGCCAGATTTTAAAGTTCAGCAACTACGATTCATGCTGTGGAACTCTACTGCCGCAATGAGATGGTTAATTGTGCGCGTGCCCTAGTTTTGCTTTTCCCAGGGAGGACAAAATCAGTTGGAACCCAGGTGGTAATGAAAGGTACACACTAGTAGATTGCAAATTTATTTCTAGGGTAGACTGCGCCACCAGTCCATCGGCTCTTAGCGAAGTTTCATTTTGGTACTCTAACTTTCAAGTTCAATGTCCGAGACTTTGAACCCTTTTCGCGCATCTTTACTATTAGACGACAAATTATTGGTTGCACCTAATATATGTGTAAAGACCCGACCCACTAGCAATAATAACTCGTTGGGTTTAAACCACAATCCAAAATGCTTAAGCCCAGTTATTATTACTAATGTTCATGTCTCTTATATATCTAATCACAATTCCATTCTCATCCGATGTGGGACTATTGGGGTGTCACAATGTGTACATATTTGTATACTCGCTCTCCGCATCTTGCGGTGGGTGGGTCCTGCTTCCAATTGGTTTTGGTTGTGGGTTCCGCTTCTAATTGGTTTTGCTGGTGGATCCCGTTTACAACTGAATGCATTGGGAACTCGGAGGGGTCTTGGAGCGCTCCCTGCATCTCGCTCGGTGGGTCCCGCTTCTGATTGGTTGTGGGTCCCACTTCCAATTACTTTTGCCGGTGGGTCCTACTTCCAACTAGTTGTGGGTCCCGCATCCAATTAGTTTTCATTAAATGCTCCCCTTTTCCCATTAAATGCATTCATTTTGTTTCATCTTTTCAAATATTAATGTGGTTTGATGTCGTTTGACTCTATGTTGTTCTTGTTTGCTACTTTGCGATGAAAAT
>CM055061.1:50874981-50909187 GCA_029204045.2 Tillandsia leiboldiana
TCGGAGAGATGATCGTGAGACAGACTCGTCCGTCGAAAAAGAGAAAAGTTGGGAGAGGTGATGACATAGAGGAAATTGTGAAGCTTCTGCTAGAGACTAACGGCCATCACGACCTGTCGGTCATTCCGATCGTGGGTATGGTGGGTTTGGGGAAGACGACGCTCGCTCAGGTGCCTTCAACGATGGGGCGTTTACGGCCCAGCAGTTCTTTGATCTACGGGTGTGGGTCTACGTCCACCGATTTCGACATGAAGAAGATTGCAGAGGCGGTGAAGTCCACAACTAGAGGCGAGGGAGATCTAAGTACCAAGGAATCTTCTAACAAGTTTCTCCTCGATACCTTTAGTCAGAAGAAATTTTGCTGGTGCTGGATGATGTATGGAACGAAGAGCAGGATAAGTGGGAGAATTGAAGAATAAATTTAAGGAGGGCAAGAAGGAAGCAAAATCTTAGTAACCACACGAAAGAAAAGGTGGCCGAGATAATGAAAACAGCTGAACAACCACACCGCCTGAAAGGCTTATCAAATGACGATTGTTGGACATTGTTCAAAAGACGGGCATTCGCTGAAGGGGAAGAGAACGGCTATCCACGTTTGGTCACAATCGGAAAGCAATAGTAAACAAGTGCGGTGGTGTGCCGTTAGCAGCACAAGCTTTAGGAAGTATGATGCGCTTTAAGAGCAGGACGGAGGATGCATGGTCTGCTATTAGAGATAGCGAAATATGGATGTTGGAAGAAGAGAAAACGATTTTATCATTACTGAAATGGAGCTCCATTCAGATGCCGTCAGCTCTGAAACGGTGCTTTGCTTATTGCTCCATATTCCCCAAAGACAGCAAGATTGACAAGGATGACTTGATCCAGCAATGGATTGCTTTAGGCTTCATTTCATCGCACGAAACAAGCTCTTCGATGGAAGATATTGGGAATGAGTACTTTAACGATCTATTATGGAGGTCTTTCCTTCAGTAACATATAGAGGAGGGGGGTACATTATAGAGGAGGGGGTACCTGCCAGATGCATGATTTAGTGCATGACCTCGCTCAATCCGTAGCAAGTAATGAAGTTGCTGTTATAGTTGGAGAAGAGCCAACAAGGATCTAGAAGGTTGCCGCTATGGCATCAATATGCGATCGTTCCATGCCACAGGTTCCAACCGCAATAGTGCAGAGGTTGCGAGCTCTCCGATTTAGGGAATCTACTTCACTTACGACTTTTTATAGTGAGGCAAAATGCTTACGCCTGTTGGATTTGCATAATTCCGGAATTCTATGCTGCCAAGCTCAATCGGTAAGTTGAAGCTCTTAAGATACCTCACCTTTCGTCCACCAATATAAAGGAATTGCCTGAATCAATTACCGGCCTCTTCAACTTGCAACCTTGAATCTTTCATATGCAACAGGATCAGTACATTACCCAAATCTCTAGGAAGTCTTGTGAATTGCAGATTTTAGATTTAAGCGAGTGTGATTCTCTGACATTACTTGACTCAATTAGCAACCTTCAGAATTTGTATAAACTGAATTTGAGTTCTTGCCAAGAGTTGAGATCACTTGAATCTATATGTCACCTTAAAAACCTACATGACCTAAACCTATCATATTTAGAAAATTTGCGGGCATTACCTGAATCCATTGGAAACCTTAAAACTTGCGTATTCTGAATCTTTCGGATTGCCGTTCTCTACTATCATTACCCTCATCGTCAAGTGATCTTCAGCATTTAGAGAAACTAGACATTAGTTATTGTAGACAATTATGTGAGCTGCCTAAAATGATCCAAAAGCTGACCAAACTCAGAGAATTGTTAAACGAGTATTGCTGGAAATTGAAGGGCATGCCCAGAGGGATCGGCAAGTTAGTTAGCTTGCAGAAATTGTCCCTTTTTGTCGTCGGCAAGCAAGGCAGCATCGAGCATTGTGCTAGCATTTCTGAGCTAGAGCATCTTAAGCTTGTCGGCGAGCTGGAGATCAAAGGTCTCGAAAATGTAACGAATCCAGCTGATGCCAAGGCTGCAAATTTGATTAAGAAGAACCTGCGGTCTTTGAATTTGAGATGGAATGTTTTAAGTGCGGCCGAAGACACGGACACCGTACAACCGGCGGAAGAGATGGATGCCGTGCTAGAGAATCTTCAACCACATCAAAATTTAGAGAAATGGTCATAGAAGGCTATGCAGGCGGGAAGTTTCCTAGCTGGATGATGAATAGGATTGAGTCGTGCCTTCCAAATCTTGTTAAAATCAAACTTGTGAATATACCCAGATGCAGCTCACTCCCGCTGCTGGGGCTACTTCCTGATCTTGAAGAATTAATTATAGGGGATATGGCCGCAATAACAAATTTGGGCGTAGAATTTGATGGAGATAGCCATATTAATGAAAGTGCAAATAAGTTCCCTGCGCTGAGGAGACTTTACTTGTCCGACATGCCGGTGCTGCGAGAATGGGTGACCAGCGGAGGAATAGTTCCCTGCCTTGGTGGAACTTTCGTTGAAGCGCATGCCGGTGCTACGAGAATGGGTGACGGTGGATGACGAAAAAGGCAGGCGAGAGCGAGTTCCCATTTTTCTGGGTCTCACTGAGTTGTGGATAGAGGATTGCCCTCAATTGAGGCCGAGCCTTGCCTCCCGGCATCGGTTGAGGATCTGACCATTTTCAAAACAAGCGAAGAGAATCTATCATTAATTCTTGAACGTGTGACGATGGATAGTGAGACGCCACTTGATGATGGCGATGGCGCCGTATCACCACAACTACCGAATGAGGGACTGAGGCTGGGGCAACTAACAATAAGAGAATGTCAACAGCTAACTTGTTTGCCCGAGAGCTTGCGGAGTTTCACGTCCCTCGAGCACCTGACAATATGGGATTGCGGAGATCTTGAGAGAATTGAAGATTGGCTCGGGAGCTCACCAAGCTGAAGGACTTGAACATCAATAGCTGCAGCAGTCTCCGGTACTTGCCTGTCCACAAGACGACCACACTAACAAAGTTATATATTGAGAATTGTCCGCTGTTGTTCAATGCAGGCGGAGATGTCCGAGTTAATGAAAGGTAATTAATTAATTTGGAACTCTAACTACTCTTTAATTTCCTGGCTAGCACCTTAATATTCCTCTTTCTTTTATTTTTATTCTTATTTTTATAATACGTATGGAAAAATTTTGATTAGCCCCGCCCCACATGGTTTAGTACATTTTCTGTTTATTATGAAATATTTTAATTTGCTATTTTATTTTTTTATATTTATTTTATCATAAGAATTTACTATCAATAGAATAGTGAAGTGCTAAAATATATGAGTTTGAGGATATTAAAATAATATATTTTACAAACCACTAAGTGGTGTATATATATATATATATATATATTATGTTACTATTTCATAGTTTATAAAATTTAGCACTTTAGTACTCTATTCTGCTTGACGGCAGGTTCTAACGATGACGCAAAAAAAAAAAAAAAAAAAAAAAATCATAAAACTTTAAAATGAAACTATTAAAAACACAAGGCGGTAAAGTAAAAATGACTTAAATCATTAAAGGGTCTAATTGAAAATTTTCCTTCTAGATAAACCTTGATAGTATATCTATATAGAGATGCATACTTACTACAATATAAATTACAAATCATTTGCTATTCACAATCTCTAATCCCGATTTTGATTTCTATCTTACTACTTATATATTTGTGATATTTTGTTTAATTTATACTCTAAGTGGTAATAATTTTTAACATTAGTTTTACCATCATATTCTTCTTCCTTCATGTTTAGATATACTAAATTTTTACTAAACAGAATATTTTATTTGTACAAATAGTTCATAGATTATATAAGGGAATTATCTTTCCACAAATTTTGTAATAATAACTACTTTACTAATTTGCATAATTGAAATAATGGCAGCTTACTGTTGCACAATTTAAAAATCACATTTCAATGTCAATTATGTAAAAGTGTAATTACAATATTCGAAAATATGATTGGTTGCTTGAAAATATTTACAAGTGAATCTCTTGGAGGCATATAGACTAATTAATAAAATTTATTTTTTTCTTAATTTGTTGCAATTTGAAATGCCGAGAAAATTATATTTGAAAAATATATGGTATTTATGAGGTAACTTTTTCCGATCACATTGCTAATAGACTATTCTGAGTCAGGAGATATTTTACTTAGCGAGTTTTATTTTTTCGTATCTCACTCAATTGAGTCTATATGAATGCCCTCAATTCAGGCCTGAGCCTTGCCTGCCGACATCCGTTCAAGAGTTGGTCATTTCCAGAATGAGCAAAGAGTTTCTATCGTTAATTCTTAAACGCCCGACGAAGGATAGTGAGACGCCACCTGATGATGGCGATGCTGTATCACTCCAACAACCAAATATGGTGCTGCGGCGTCTAAGAATAGGAAAATGTCAACAGCTAACTTGTTTGCCCGAGGGCTTGCGGAGTTTCATGTCCCTCGAGCACCTGACGATATGGGATTGCGGAGATCTTGAGAGAATTGAAGATTGGCTCGGGGAGCTCACCAAGCTAGATTTTTTGAATATCTGGAGTTGCCAGAGTCTCCGCTACCTGCCTGCCCACAAGATGACCACACTTAAGGAGCTATATATTAATGGTTGCCCGCAGTTGTTCAATGCGGACGGACAATTTGTCGACACCAATGTCGATCACATCAAAAATGTTCAAGTTAATTTCAGGTAATTAATTTGAAACTCTGACTAGGCATTAATTAGCTGGCTAGTACCTTAATATGATCTCCTGTAGCTAGCATATACATCTCTTTCTTTTTATTTTTATTTTAAATTTCTTTTTCGGATGGAAAAATTCAATTAGCCCCGCCCCTATGTGGTTCAGTGCATTTTCATTTGCTATGAAATATTTCACTTCGCTATTTTATAGTTTTCTTTTTATTTTATCGTAAGAATCTGCTACCAAAAAAATATTAAAATACTAAAATTTATGAATTATAGAATAGTAAAATAATATATTTTACAAATCACAAAGTGACTATGTGAAAAAATATATAATTTATATGTAGGAGACCATGATTCATAAAATATTGTATTATTTTACTATCTCATGGTTTACAAATTTTAACACTTTGATATTCCACTTTAGGAAAGGTTCTTAATTACTATAATACCAAAAAAAAAAATCACAAAATTTTTAAATAAAACTAATTAAAACACAGGACGGTAAAATAAAAATAAATTAAATCAGGAAAGAGGCAAATTGAAGTTTTCCCTCTCCGGATAAAACTCTGGTAGCACATCTACAGTGATACATACTTAATGTAACATGAGTTACAAACCACTTGCTATTCACAATCTTCAATCCCCACCTTCTGGAGCAATTGATTTTGATTTCTACTTCCCATTTATGTATTTGTGAGATTTTGTTTAATTTGTATTTTGAGTGATTATAATTTTAAAGATTAATTTTATTCTCTTTTTATTTCTTTCTGTTTAGATATGCTAATTGATGTTGAACAATTTTTTTTTTTGTACAAGTAGTTTTAGATTACACGAGGGAATGATTTTTTCGCAAATTTTGCAACAATAGCAACTTTACGATAAATCACATTTTAATGTCAATTACGTAAAAGTGCAGTTAAGATATTCGAAAATATGATTGGTTGCCTTAGAAATATTTACAAGTGATCTCTTGCATGTATGTAGACTAATTAATGGAATTTCAATTTTTTCTTAATTTGTAGCGATTTGGAATGCTGAAACTTTTCTACTTGAAAGATAATATAGTATTTACAAAGTAATGTTTATCAGTCACATTGCTTATATACTATTTAAGTCATGGAATATTTTTCTTTACAAACTGAAATCAGGTATCTTAATCATGCATGATTAGAAAGTCTGAACAAGATGTACAATATGCGCTGCACAAACGCCGAATAAAAAATTTACTATTTTGTGTTGTTGTGGTGCAGGGATTACAAATATAGAAAACAAGAGTAGGTGAGCTCGCCAGAGTGGGAGGTGAGCTCGTCAGAGGATGAGAAGAAGTGTTGGAGGAGACGTTGGAGGAGATTGGATTGGTCGGCAAAAAGAGCATAAGCATATGTACTTATTGTTTGGAGGTAAAAAGATTTTACTTGTTTTTTATTACCTGGGCGTGTTTTGGGAATATGTTGCCAAGAAAAGCATCTGCTTTGATGCTTTGAAGGGCCCAGAAATTTCAAAAGCACTTAAGTGCTCCCCTCAAATGTTTCAAATAATGATAGGAACTGCCATAGGAGAAGCATAATGCCGGAGAGGGCATTCTTCTCTGTTATAGTTCCCCTACCATCATGTAGCATTTGAGGGGAGCTCTCAAGCGCTTTTGGAATTTTTTTGGCGGCCCTCGAAGCATGTTCCAAAATAGGCCTCACTTTTCGAAACAGCTCTATTTCTACCCTGAACTATTTTACCTGAAGTTATTTTTGGGGAAAAAAGAAAGTAAAAAAGACTGGCTCGAAAGTGAGAAGCGAAGAATCTGCTTTGATTACTCTACAAAACTTTAAATATGATGAGTCTGTTTACTCTGCAATACTTTAAATATGATAATTCTGTTCTTCCTTTTTAATCTTTTATTTTATTTTAGAATAATGAGCATTGTTCATAATAATCAATTACTCTCTTTTGCAGAATCTGGTTAATGGATGTGTATTTAAAGGCAAGCCGATGATCATCCAGTTTGGTCGCAATCCTGTTGCTGGCAAAGCTACCTAAATGGGGATTTAGATGTAGACCATGGGTACCTTGGGATGGAAATTTTGATCAATCTAAAAATTATCAACTCTTCAACGTCCAATAAAGATATGGGTATGGTTTTTTCATAAAAAAAAACATAATGATGTGTATAGTGTGCATTTATGAGAGTCAATTTATTTTATGGGCACTTCTGATGAAACACCCATAATGGCCACAAGGTGTTTCATCTAGGTTCCTATGAGCTGCGCTCGAACTTTACCAACCAGATTTTTGCATCAAATTGGTTCATTAAAAATTGAACAAGTCGATAAACCAGCGATTGGCCTTGTTCAGGATTTTGTATCCTTAGAATGGAATATTCATGAGCTATTGTTGCTGCTTTTCTGAGGAAGGGTTTTTTTATCATATATTAAAATCTCATTTCAAAGTGCAAATTATCATTAGTACTTTCTAATATGCTGAATTGACCAGTCAGTTTTGTTTTGTTATCAATTCCTTGATCGACTCTGTTCAGTTTGGCCTTTGGTTTTTGTGGTGATTTTTTGACATATTTTTCTGCTTTTGTGTTGATAAGCTACTAGGACTCGTTTGCCAGATTTTAAAGTTCAGCAACTACGATTCATGCTGTGGAACTCTACTGCCGCAATGAGATGGTTAATTGTGCGCGTGCCCTAGTTTTGCTTTTCCCAGGGAGGACAAAATCAGTTGGAACCCAGGTGGTAATGAAAGGTACACACTAGTAGATTGCAAATTTATTTCTAGGGTAGACTGCGCCACCAGTCCATCGGCTCTTAGCGAAGTTTCATTTTGGTACTCTAACTTTCAAGTTCAATGTCCGAGACTTTGAACCCTTTTCGCGCATCTTTACTATTAGACGACAAATTATTGGTTGCACCTAATATATGTGTAAAGACCCGACCCACTAGCAATAATAACTCGTTGGGTTTAAACCACAATCCAAAATGCTTAAGCCCAGTTATTATTACTAGTGTTCATGTCTCTTATATATCTAATCACAATTCCATTCTCATCCGATGTGGGACTATTGGGGTGTCACAATGTGTACATATTTGTATACTCGCTCTCCGCATCTTGCGGTTGGTGGGTCCTGCTTCCAATTGGTTTTGGTTGTGGGTTCCGCTTCTAATTGGTTTTGCTGGTGGATCCCGTTTACAACTGAATGCATTGGGAACTCGGAGGGGTCTTGGAGCGCTCCCTGCATCTCGCTCGGTGGGTCCCGCTTCTGATTGGTTGTGGGTCCCACTTCCAATTACTTTTGCCGGTGGGTCCTACTTCCAACTAGTTGTGGGTCCCGCATCCAATTAGTTTTCATTAAATGCTCCCCTTTTCCCATTAAATGCATTCATTTTGTTTCGTCTTTTCAAATATTAATGTGGTTTGATGTCGTTTGACTCTCTGTTGTTCTTGTTTGCTACTTTGCGATGAAAATGAGTTAAAAATTTTCGTATTTAATAAAGCCAAATATTGTGCTGAAGTATTTATAACTCTATATGAAATCTCATAATCTTATGACTACATGGCATGTTTTGCTTAATTTTCAAATTTGTGGGACTTGCATGTCAGTCTCTTTACTATCGATTTACAAGTTTTTGCTTAATTTCACTGTGGGGCCTGCCTGTTAGTCTCATTTAACCTGTTCTTATTCGCTAATTTGAATCTATTAAATGCTTTCAATCTGTACGCTGCCCCCTATCGCAGCTTTGATCTCACCGCTGAGCTCCTTTCGTGACGAAAAAATGGATTTGATTCATTTTCGCCTCTTTGTTCCCCTCCATTGTTGCCACTTTGTTATCGTCGTTGATCGCCCTCCCGATGGTAAAATGAATCTGATTCATTGTCGCCGCTTCGTTTCCGTCGCAGATCTCCCTTTTGACGGAAAAATGGATCTGAGTCATTATTGCCACTTCGTTCTTGTACATTGTCGCCTCTTCGTTCCTGTCCATGAACGGCTGAAACTATTTTTTTAAAAATAAATAATGATAAAAGATTCAAATTTCAAATTGAAAGTATTGATCTTACTCTTGATGTTTAGTAGAATTTTCTATTAAAGTTTCATCCGATTTGGATTGTTTTACATCGTTAAACTTACAAACGTACCATATCGGCCGTTAAAATAGTAATTTTTGAGTCTCCTTAATCACTTGGTAAATAATGCCGAAAAATTATAAAATTTAGTTTCTAAATAGTTCTAATAGCATAGATCATGCTTTACGAAGCCGATCGTCGAATCGGATGTTCTATCATTGAAAACAACTTGCAAGCACGGAGGCCTCCGTACTTTCGAAAGCACATGAGATGTACTCTAAATAATATTACATACATTTTTTTTTTTTTGTGCGATTTTGTATGACCAGGGATACCTATTCCTCTGAAGAGACTTCTGTAATCTGGTTATTATTATTTAAAAATGCGTAATTTCTATATAATTAATTTTAAAATACTGAAATCTATTTTCTTTTAATTACTATATTAGGTTGCTATTGCTTCCTCATACTCTTCTTACATTATCTAACTATTCCCACTGCTTCTTAGGTTTTCTAAATTGATCTGCTATTGCATTTGACTTGCTGCTGTTAAATCTTGATGCTCTAAAGCATCTTCTTCTAGCTTTAGTTTAGTATTAAACGACAAAAATGAAATACCTGTATTTAAAGTTTGGATTTTTACCTTAATTGGAGCAATAAATTAGAAGTTTGTTCTTATGTTTTATAATCCTATTCTTATGTATTCTGTATTATTTTTTTTTTCTCTGTTGCTGGAACTACTTTTCTGCTAATGTCTTTGTTTGCTCTGCTGCACCTGTGTTTTTCAAAAAAAAAATTTGTTGTTTGCTTTGCCACTTTTAATTTTAGCTATTATTGCTGCATGTTCTATACTATCATCTGCTTTAATTTATTTTTTCCTCTATTCTTCTTTTTTTTTTATTAATTGTACTTCTTTCTCTTCTTCTTATGAATTCCAATTTTTTTTTTACTGAACTGTTGCATATTCAGTATCTTTCAATTTCATTGTTGTTTATTCTTATATATTATAAATGGTGGTCTTGATTTAATGATATTGTAGTGTTGCTGCTTCTTCTTCTGTTTATTTTATTTCTTCCTGTTACATAGATTCCTAATTGTATATATATTTTTTCCGTTCTCTCTTTTTGGTGATTGTTAGAAAATATCTGCATTTTGTCAAGAGATATTTTACTTAATGGTTTGTGAGAAGTGTTTTTCTTAATAATTATTTGGTATATCTCTTTCCTTGTTAGGTTTGTTATACTTAGGTAGTCAAATTCATCATCTTTACAATTTAGTCTAATATTAAAAGATAAATTGTAATACCTGTATTTAAATAAATTTTATTTAAAAATGGTTTGCCTCTTTAATTTTGAAAATATGGATATGAATATTTAACTGTACAGTATTTATAATTACATGGAACGAAACTTTAACTTCTTAATGTATGTAACATAAAATAAGCTTCTCTTTGGTAACTTTAGCACAGGATGTGAAGCATTTTTCTTATTGTAAATCTTAGATATATACTTGAACCAAGGATTTAAGTATGCACGGGTCGTATTCATCGTGCCAACAAGATATCGGTATGATACAACTTTCGTATCGTTGGTATAGTTTAATTTTTTTTTTTAAAAAAATTATTAAATAATTTTCTTAATAAAATTTAAAATATTTGATAAAAATATATCATAAACAATTAAAAAAATTTATTACTAAAGAAAATAAATATTTTATGTTATTATGTGTCGGCATTTTGGCTCCTTCAACTCTGTCAGTGCCATCCGATACGGTGTCTTGAAAACTGGAGCCGTCCTGGAACTAAGTCTATGACGAACTCGATCTCCCGGTCCTCCAGCATACCTGGCAACTCTGCGGAAAATACATATGGATACTCCCACGGCATCGAAATATTCTCCACTACCGGTTACTCCTTCTGCTCCTCTACTATGGTGGCCAAATAAGCCACGCACCCACCATTGATTAAATTCTTTGGCTCAAGACGTGGAAACCGTCGTAGCGAACAGTGAGCTCCTACATCCTTTGTAGTCGAACTCCTTCTGTCTCAGTTTCTAAAAGGTGATGACTCGACTCTCGCAATTGATTGTGGCATAATACTTCGAGAGACAGTCCATCTCTAACACCACATCAAAGTCCCCCAATTATCTAAAGGCCAAGAAGTCCACTTGCATAATCCAATTGCCCGTCGAGGTCGAGAGTGCGGATGCTTCGGGGGTCCTTTTTGAATCGAGATTCAAATCATTCGAGAGTGCGGATGCTCCGGAACCGCCCACTGGTTGCTTTTTTCCCTTCTCCTTGTTATAAGCCTCGTGCTCCTCCCACGCGATGGCGTTGCCCTGCTCAACCCATAAGGCCCAATCTAGGATCTTGGCGAAGGTTTGCAATTTGAGGGAATGCACAACCTTGAAGATTTTTGGCCAAAGTCCCGCTCAAAGCAATCGGTCCTGTCTCGATCGTCCCAAACCACGTACGAGACGCAATTCACAATGTGCAAGAATTTTCGTTCATACTCCCGCACGGTGCGAATTTTCTGCCGGAACTTTCCTGAAGCTCTCCTCTAATGGTAAACTAAATGTTAAAAGCAGAACAGTAATTTCACAACTTTCAAATAAGAACACATTATCTCTAGTTAGTCCACTAAGTAAATAAAACGTGATTAAAAGTGAAAATAGATGGACATATATAGAATTAATAGTTAACGCTCATGAGTCCATGTTTAGCAATATAACTGCTCCAATTATATAATTATTCTATTTTTCATTAATAAAAGAACTGCAACTTTTCTCTTTGATATGTTTTATTGAAGCATTTTTCTTTGTTTTGGCAATCAAAATTTATGCATATCAATTCTTCAAGCATAATTAATAGCATTTTAGAATAATATCTTACATAATATGTTCCATGCGAAATTTGTAGACTCCTTTAGCCTTGAATTCAGGGGTGAAAATTATTATGATATTATTTAATTTGGCCAGAAGTCAAAGATTATCGAATTTGGATTGAAATTTCATTATCCAATTCGGATTCATATTCGGATCTAAAATTTAAAATTTTTGTGGATTCAAATTAGGGTTCACTATTCCTTTTTGAATCGGAATTCAAATCATTCGAGTCCAAAACTGATTTTAACATAATTTTTTAATTTCTTAAATGATGTCATTTAAGCATCTTTCATAAATCACAAACATCTCTATTAAGTTTTTGTTCTTTTCCTCCTCTAGAAGGCCTTGCCTTTCCGCCGCCTCGTTTGAAAATGAACACTCAAACGAGATCCAAAAAGTAAATTTGAAATTGATCAATATTTTTATAATTCGTGCAATAGAATAAAGATTGATAATTTACCCATCAAAACAGTAGCTAAACTTTAGTCTTATTAAAATATTAAATGATTGAAACTAATGACCCATTTAGTCTTATAAAAAAAAAAAAATCAATCTAATTTTTTTTTAAAAGAAAATTCCAATTTAAACTTATTTGGATAGATTAAAAAAAAATAACTTAGTAATATTTATTTAAATTTATGTGTTAATAAAGAGAGCAAATTTAATATTATTGAAAATAAATATAATATAAAATAATATAATTATACATTAAATATAAATAAATATTATATTATTTTTTATCATTATTATTATTATTATTATTTTATTATTTTCTCGATATGATTAAATATCTAAACATTAGACATAAAATTAACATAATTAAAAATAATATGACTATACACATTTAATATAATTAATTATTTGATTATTTGATATAATTATACACTTGACTTAATAGTTGATATGATTAAAAAATTAATATAATATAAAAATAATATAACTATATATTATATAAACGTAAAAATAATATAATTATATATTATATATAGAGTGCTTGAGTGAAGAACAATAGAAAAAAAATAATTTTTTTTTCTAATTAACATATAAATTTACATAAATATTATAATTTTTTTTAATCTATTGAAATAAGACTAGATTTAAAAAAAAAAAAAAAAAAAAATTAAAGTGGAATTATTTTTTTCCAATAAAATTAGAAATTAGAAATTAGATATTACATGTGGCATTAGTTCAGGGACTAGCATGCAAAAGGTCACCCAAAAAAGAAAAGGAAAAAAATCCCAGCGTAATTATTGGAGCAACAGCACAAAGTAATGGGAGCAATCAGAGACCTTCCACCACTGCAGGGCATTCCCTTATCCTCTGCTTTAGTGTAGTAGGACGTTCGTATTTTTTTGAGAAGAAACACATTGCAGCACGCGCGATGGCGGAGGGGATGGCATTCGACTTGGTGACGGGAGTGGTCGGCAAGCTGGGCTCCGCTCTCTGGGACGAAATCGGACTGCTGCGGAGCTTCAAGGACGATGCAGACGATCTCAGAAGCAACTTCTCGGCGATCCAAGCGGTGCTTCTCGACGCCGAGGAGAGAAGCAGCGTTGAGATCAAGGAGAGCCACGCTTTGTGTGACTGGCTGGGCAAACTGAAGGACGCCGCTTACGACGCCGACGACCTGCTGGACGTGATCCGGACGGAAGCGGTCCTCCGGAAACAACAGCATAAGCTGCAGAATCAAAACCAGCCAGCTGAAAAGGTACGCGGATTTCTGACCCACGCTAATCCGATGCATCTGAAGTTTAAGCTCAAGATGGCACACAGGATGAAAGAGCTCAGAAAAAAGATCGATAAGATCGCGAAACAGAGGCATGATTTTGGTCTCGTCGAAGCTGGCCATCGCCGACAGGTTGAGTTCAAGCGCCCTGAGACAACAATCTCGGTCATCGACGAAAAGGAAATAGTTGGGAGAGATGATGATAAAGAGGAAATTGTGAAGCTTCTGCTAGAGACTAACGGCGATCACGACGTGTCGGTCATTTCGATCGTGGGATTGGGGGGTTTGGGGAAGACGACGCTCGCTCAGCTGGCCTTCAACGACGGGCGGGTTATGGACGAGCAGCGCTTTGATCTACGGGTGTGGGTCTGCGTGTCTACCGATTTCAACATGAAGACCATTGCAAAGGCGGTGACATATGTAGCTCAAAAGAAGTGTGTTGAACTTGATAACCCGGAGGCCGTTGCGAGGTACCTTGTCGAGATCTTTAGCCAGCATAGATTTTTGCTGGTGTTGGATGATATATGGAACGAAGATCCGGGTAAGTGGAAAAAATTGAAGGTTATATTTAAGGACGGCAAGAAGGGAAGCAAAATCTTAGTAACCACACGAAGCGAAAAGGTGGCCGAGATAATGGAAACAACTGAACAACCACACATCCTGAAAGGCTTATCAGAAGGTGATTGTTGGGAATTGTTCAGACGACTAGCATTCAAGGAAGGGGAAGAGAACGGCTATCCGAGTTTGGTCTCAATTGGAAAGCAGATTGTGAAGAAGTGCGGCGGTGTGCCATTAGCAGCGAATGCTTTAGGAAGTATGATGCGCTTTAAGAGCAGGACGGAGGATGCATGGTCCGCTATTAGAGATAGCGAAATATGGAGGTTGGAAGAAGAGAAAAAGATTTTATCATTACTGAAATGGAGTTACATTCAGATGCCGTCTGCTTTGAAACGGTGCTTTACTTACTGCTCCATATTCCCCAAAGACAGCAAGATTGACAAGGATGACTTGATCCAGCAATGGATTGCTTTAGGTTTCATTTCATCGCGTGACACAACCACTTCGATGGAAGATATTGGAAATGAGTACTTTGATGAACTATTATGGAGGTCTTTTCTTCAAGTAACATATAGAGGAGGGGATACCTACCAGATGCATGATTTAGTGCACGACCTCGCTCAATCCGTAGCAAGTAAAGAAGTTGCTGTTATAGTTGGAGAAGAGCCAACAAGGATCCTAGAAGGTTGCCGCTATGCATCAATATGCGATCGTTCCATGCCACAGGTTCCAACCGCAGTAGTGCAGAGGTTGCGAGCTCTCCGATTTAGGGAATCTGCTTCACTTACGACTTTTTATTGTGAGGCAAAATGCTTACGCCTGTTGGATTTGCATGATTCCGAAATTTCTATGCTGCCAAGCTCAATCGGTAAGTTGAAGCTCTTAAGATACCTCAACCTTTCGAGAACTAATATACAGGAATTGCCTGAATCAATTACCGGCCTCTGCAACTTGCAAACCTTGGATCTTTCATTATGCAACAGGATCAGTACATTACCCAAATCTCTAGGAAGTCTTGCGAATTTGCGGATTTTAGATTTAAGCAACTGTTATTCTCTGACATTACTTGACTCAATCAGCAACCTTCAGAATTTGTACAAACTGAATTTGAGGTTTTGCAGAGAGTTGAGATCACTTGAACCTATATGTCACCTTAAAAACCTACATGACTTAAACCTATCATATTTAAAAAATTTGCGGGCATTACCTGAATCCATTGGAAACCTTAAAAACTTGCGTATTCTGAATCTTTCGTATTGCCGTTCTCTACTATCATTACCCTCATCGTCAATTGATCTTCAGCATTTAGAGAAACTAGACATTAGTTATTGTCCCCAATTATGTGTGCTGCCTAAAATGATCGAAAACCTGACCAAACTCAGAGAATTGTTAAACAAGGATTGCTTGGAATTGAAGGGCATGCCCCGAGGGATCGGCAAGTTAGTTAGCTTGCGGGAATTGTCCCTTTTTGTCATCGGCAAGCAAAACCACGTCGGACATTGTGCTTGCATTTCTGAGCTAGAGCATCTTAAGCTTGTCGGCGAGCTGGAGATCAAAGGTCTCGAAAATGTAACGAATCCAGCTGATGCCAAGGTTGCAAATTTGATTGAGAAGAACCTGCGGTCTTTGAAGTTGAGATGGAATGTTTTAAGTGCGGCCGAAGACACGGACACCGTACAACCGGCGGAAGAGATGGATGCCGTGCTAGAGAATCTTCAACCACATCAAAATTTAGAGAAATTGGTAATAGAAGGCTATGCAGGCGGGAAGTTTCCTAGCTGGATGATGAATAGGATTGACTCGTGCCTTCCAAATCTCGTTGACATCGAACTTGTGAATATACCCAGATGCAGCTCACTCCCGCCGCTGGGGCTACTTCCTGTTCTTAAAGAATTAATTATAAGAAATATGGCCGCGATAACAAATTTGGGCGTAGAATTTGATGGAGATAGCCATATTAATGAAAGTGCAAATAAGTTCCCTGCGCTGAGGAGACTTCACTTGTCCGACATGCCGGTGCTGCGAGAATGGGTGCCGGTGGATGACGAAGAAGGCAGGCGAGAGCGAGTTCCTATTTTTCTGCGTCTCACTGAATTGTGGATAGAGGATTGCCCTCAATTGAGGCCGGAGCCTTGCCTCCCGGCATCGGTTGAGGATCTGACCATTTCCAGAACAAGCGAAGAGAATCTATCATTAATTCTTGAACGTGCGACGATGGATAGTGAGACGCCACTTGATGATGGTGATGGCGCCGTATCACTACAACTACCGAATGAGGGACTGAGGCTGGGGCAACTAACAATAAGAGAATGTCAACAGATAACTTGTTTGCCCGAGAGCTTGCGGAGTCTCACGTCCCTCCAGAGCCTGACAATAGAGGATTGTGAAGATCTTGAGAGAATTGAAGATTGGCTCGGGGAGCTCACCAAGCTGAAGGGCTTGAACATCAGTAGGTGCAGCAGTCTCTGGTACTTGCCTGTCCACAAGATAACCACACTAACCAAGTTATATATTGAGGATTGCCCGCTGTTGTTCAATGCAGGCGGAGATGTCCGAGTTAATGAAAGGTAATTAATTAATTTGGAACTCTAACTACTCTTTAATTTCCTGGCTAGCACCTTAATATTCCTCTTTCTTTTTATTTTTATTCTTATTTTTATAATACGTATGGAAAAATTTTGATTAGCCCCGCCCCCACATGGTTTAGTACATTTTCTGTTTGTTATGAAATATTTTAATTTGCTATTTTATTTTTTTATATTTATTTTATCATAAGAATTTACTATCAATAGAATAGTGAAGTGCTAAAATATATGAGTTTGAGGATAGTAAAATAATATAATTTACAAACCACTAAGTGGTATATATATATATATATCATTTTACTATTTCATTGTTTATAAAATTTTGCACTTTAGTACTCTATTCTACTTGACGGCAGATTCTAACGATGACGCGAAAAAAAAAAAAAAAAATCATAAAACTTAAGATGAAACTATTAAAAACACAAGGCGGTAAAGTAAAAATGACTAAAATCATTAAGGGGTCTAATTAAAAACTTTCTTTCTAGATAAACCTTGATAGTATATCTATAGAGATACATACTTACTACAATATAAATTACAAATCATTTGCTATTCACAATCTCTAATCCCGATTTTGATTTCTAACTTACTAATATATTTGTGATATTTTGTTTAATTTATACTCTAAGTGGTAATAATTTTTAACATTAGTTTTACCATCATATTCTTCTTCCTTCATGTTTAGATATACTAAATTTTTACTAAATAGAATATTTTATTTGTACAAATAGTTCATAGATTATATGAGGGAATTATCTTTTCACAAATTTTATAATAATTACTTTACTAATTTGCACAATTGAAATAATGGCAGCTTACTGTTGCACAATTTAAAAATCACATTTCAATGTCAACTATGTAAAAGTGTAATTACAATATTCGAAAATATGATTGGTTGCTTGAAAATATTTACAGGTGAATCTCTTGCACGCTTATAGACTAATTAATAAAATTTTAATTTTTTCTTAATTTGTTGCAATTTGAAATGCCGAGAAAATTGCATTTGAAAAATATATGGTATTTATGAGCTAACTTTTTTCGATCACATTGCTAATAGACTATTCTGAGTCAGGAGATATTTTACTTAGCGAGTTTTTATTTTTTCGTGTCTCACTCAATTGAGTTTATATGAATACCCTCAATTCAGGTCGGAGCCTTGCCTCCCGACATCCGTTGAACAACTGTTCATTATCGGAATGAGCAAAGAGTTCCTATCGTTAATTCTTAAACACCCGACGATTGATAGTGAGACGCCACATGATGATGGCGATGCTGTATCACTCCAACAACCAAATATGGTGCTGTGGCATCTATCAATAGAAAAATGTCAACATCTAACTTATTTGCCCGAGGGCTTGCGGAGTTTCATGTCCCTCGAGTACCTGAGAATAGAGGATTGCGGAGATCTTGAGAGAATTGAAGATTGGCTCGGGGAGCTCACCAAGCTAGCTTATTTGAATATCTGGAATTGCCGGAGTCTCCGCTACTTGCCTGCCCACAAGATGACCACACTTCAGTATTTATATATTCGTGGTTGCCCGCTGTTGTTCAATACAGACGGACAATTTGTCGACACCAATGTCGATCACATCGGAGAAGTCTATGTTAATGGAAGGTAATTATTTTGAAACTCTGACTAGGCATTAATTAGCTGGCTAGTACCTTAATATGATCTCCTGTAGCTAGCATATACATCTCTTTCTTTTTATTTTTATTTTTAATTTCTTTTTCGAATGCAAAAATTCAATTAGCCCCGCCCTCATGTGGTTCAGTGCATTTTCATTTGCTATGAAATATTTCACTTCGCTATTTTATAGTTTTCTTTTTATTTTGTTGTAAGAATCTGCTACCAAAAAAATATTAAAGTACTAAAATTTATGAATTATAGAAGAGTAAAATAATATATTTTACAAATCACAAAATGACTATGTGAAAAAATATATAATTTATATGTAGGCAACCATGATTCATAAAATATTGTATTATTTTACTATCTCATGGTTTACAAATTTTAACACTTTGATATTCCACTTTAGGAAAGGTTCTTAATTACTATAATACCAAAAAAAAATCACAAAATTTTTAAATAAAACTAATTAAAACACAGGACGGTAAAATAAAAATAAATTAAATCAGGAAAGAGGTGAATTTAAGTTTTTCCTCTCCGGATAAAACTCTGGTAGCACACCTACAGTGATACATACTTAATGTAACATGAGTTACAAACCATTTACTATTCACAATCTTCAATCCCCACCTTCTGGAGCAATTGATTTTGATTTTTACTTCCCATTTATGTATTTGTGAGATTTTGTTTAATTTGTATTTTGAGTGATTATAATTTTAAAGATTAATTTTATTTTGTTCTTATTTCTTTCTGTTTAGATATGCTAAATTGATATTGAACAATTTTTTTTTTTTTTTGTACAAGTAGTTTTAGATTACACGAGGGAATGATTTTTTCACAAATTTTGCAACAATAGCAACTTTACAGATCATCTGTTTTGCACAATTGGAGTAACAACAACTTGCTGTTGTACAATTTAAAAATCACATCTTAATATAAATTACGTAAAAGTGTAGTTAAGATATTCGCAAATATGATTGGTTGTCTTAAAATATTTACAAGTGATCTCTTGCATGTATGTAGACTAATTAATGGAATTTCAACTTTTTTTTTTTTAATTTGTAGCGATTTGGAATGCTGAAACTTTTCTACTAGAAAGATAATATAGTATTTACAAAGTAATGTTTATCAGTCGCATTGCTTATCAGTCACGTTGCTTATATACTATTTAAGTCATGAAATATTTTTCTTTGCAAACTGAAATCAGGTATCTTATTATGCATGATTAGAAAGTCTGAACAAGATGTACAGTATGCGCTGTACGAACGCCAGATAAAAAATTTACTATTTTGTATTGTTGTGGTGCAGGAATTATAAATACAGGAAATAAGAGTAGGTGAGCTCGTTAGAGGATGAGAAGAAGAGTTGGACGAGATGTTGGAGGAGATTGGATTGGTTAGCAAGAAGAGCATAACCATATGTACCTATTGTTTGGAGGTAAAAAAATATTATATGTACTATACTGCACTTTAAAAGAGAGTACCCAAACTTTACAAATTTCGATATTAATTCGTAAGACTTGTATATACTTCTTTTGATATAAGAAATTTTTTTAGAAAGATTTCTTTAGAAACTTCTTTTGATATAAGATTTTTTTTTTTTTTTTTTTTTTTTTTTCATCCCTTAGAGATCTTGCTGTCTCACCCATATTGCTAAATTCAGTTTCCAGTTGAATGAAGCGGGTAGCGTGTTACCTTTCTCTCTCAAAAAAAGAAAAAAAAAAAAATTGTTAGACTCTTGTAGAATTTAGCCTCTTAAGCTACACGAAGTGTGAAATATTCCATTAAATATAAATAAATTTTTTTTATCAATTTTTAAACTATTGTTTTATCAAAAAAGTTAGGTATACTTTCGAATTCTATAAGAAACATACTTTAACTTGGTGGAAAGTTAGATAGTAAAATTAAAATCTTTGAAGTTTGAATATTTATCTCAAAATGTTTTATAACTCATGTAAGCATTATTCTTTTTTAGCTTATTTGGTGACCACTGTTCCCCTTTGAAAAGAGCATTCTGTTTTTTTTTTTTTTTACTTTTTTTTTGTTTCTGAAAAATAACCAGCTTTGTCTCCATGAATTGATGGAGAGTTTTATTTATAGACTTGTGGTTTTTTGTTTCAGGATGGTGTTGTTTTTATCGAACAAGAATTATCGAGTGATGTTGATGTTGTCGGTTGATATATATTTATGTTTCCATGATATAAATTAAGTTACTGAATGTATTATTTTTATAATTTAGTTTAATTTTTTGTACTTTTTTGATGTCCTCTGTACATGTTATGAGCTTGAAAAAAATTGTTTGGTTTGAATAAATAAAATATTGCTACTTATTTAATAAGTATATTGGAAAAAACATTAATTTTAAGCAAATCTCGTGCAGAGTTTTTTATTAGTATGTATGCATTGTGTATGTTATGCCCTTGTTTAAACCAGTTGTTCTTTTTTCCATGCAAGTTGGATCTAGTATTCATGTACCATAATTGAGAGGGTTTCCATGCATTTTTACTTTAAATTTACCTTTTCTTTCATTTAATTAGATCCGAAGCTGATATATATTAAGGAAAATGCTAAGTTTTATTTTTTTTTTCTTAATTTAAAATTTTTAGTTTTTTAATTTCTCAAATCATTATTGATTTATTAATAAATTAAACTGAATTAATCGAAGTGAGTTAGTTTTTTAGTTTGGTTTTTACGGAAAAATGTGTTTTAACTGGAAATATAAATTTATGTTGCTGCAATATTTAATTTGTTTGATTTAAGCGATCTTATCGTCTTTCGATATAAAATTTAGACTAATTATTTATTTTAGTAAATTTATAGTTGCATGAATAAATTTGTAGAGATAAAAATGTTATTTAAAATTTAAAGTTAAATAGTTATTAGTTGGCTCAAATTAAATGAGTTAAAAGATTATGAATAAAAATTTTATTTAAAATTTAAAGTTAAATAGTTATTAGTTGGCTCAAATTAAATGAGTTAAAAGATTAAATGAGTTAAAGAATTTGGCAAAGGATGTCGTTCCAGATGACTTCTATTTTATCTTTGGCAAGTATTCATATATATTTTGAAGCGAGCTCAGTAGAGTGAAATACCATTTAATGAATTGAGCATCAAGTTATTTTATAAACCTAAATTAACTGCTCTCGTTACAATATTGCCATTTTCTGCAATTATTTGTACATATGTTCTGGTTAAAGCTATCTTTTAGTGGTGCCTTTCAGGTTCACTTTTTGAAAGTGTTGATGCTGCTCGATCTGGTTTGCATATTAAGTTAATGCAGGTTAGATATACGTATTAATGTTTTATTCTCTAGCTTCTCTGCTTTATCACTCATGTTGCAAATGTTTATTTTAAACTTACAGCTTGCTGCTAAAATCAGTTGCTTCATTTACTTTGTTTTTTTTTTTTTTTTTTGCATCTGCTTAGCTAGGTTGTCTAATGGTTCTTATTAAGGTTTCGTTCGTCTCCCTCTTTTTTTTTATGTTTCATGATTTAACATCAGTTGATGTATTTCTCCTCTTTCTCTTCTTACTAATTGTTTATATTTATACACTGTTGCTGGCAATCTTCTTGGTCATTGGTCTGCGGAGCTTTGTAGTTCTCTTCTTTATTCCTGTGATATTAGAACCTGATCTGTGAAGAAAGTTTATTTGCCTTCATTTCCTGGGAATCTTTATGATTTGATACCAGTTCTCTTGAGTGCTGGGTGTCATTCCTTTTTAGTGCATATTTATGTGTATGTCCTCATGAAAATTTTTATGGTGAATGCTGAAGGGAAGTTAAGATATTTGTTAGAGAAAAGGCTCATTTGAAGAGGTAATTATTATGCTGTCAAACCACCCAGATAGTCCGTCAAAGCCGAGACCTAGTGCCTGAGAAATTAAATGAGTGCTTAGGACTAAAGGTTAATAGAAAACTTATCTGTATCTTGTTTCTTCCATTAAGTATGTTAGTTATATTATCATGCCGTGAAACTGTTGTAAGGTAGTCCCTTTTTCTAAAGATTCCTTTAGCAAAGATGTGACTAATTAAGTATTTGACATTTGAGAATGCAATTTATTGTATCCGTTTAATTTTGTGCATAGAGATTGAGGAAGCCTATAGACTGTCAAAGGGTCATTGGTTGTGAGATCATTTTATCTTCTTGTCTGTTGGAACATTAGTTTTGAGGACCTATGTTTTGTGAACAATTTATCCAAATCCAAGGGTAGGCTTAAGAGGGAGAAACAACAAAGGTAGGCTTAAGAGGGAGAAACAACAAAAGTGTCATGTACACTACCTATTCAATTGCTCAGATAGTCTAGGTTTCTGTGCACACTTCAGGAACTCTTCAGAAAACATCTCCTCAACACCCATTTAGAAGCTTATTCTCAATATTAATTTTGTTTCAAATCTCATCTTAGCATCCGTTCATTGTAAGGACTAATTTGCTGGAATAGGCTTTGGTATCCTACCTAGTTCCATAACATTTTGATTTTGGTGGTTGTAGCAGGGTAAATTTGTATTTATCTGATCAGCTTATCATGACACATTACTTCTCTTTGCTTTTTTTTTTCCTTTTTTTTTTGGGGGGGGGGATAAAGGCCTTCCCATGCTTGTATGCAAGAGATTATTACTGGATTGCTTATGAATATGAGAGAAGACTGATGTTTATCCTTGGAATTTGTTGTTTGTCCTGATTAAATAATATGAAGTACATCTCTGTTTTTACATTGATTTGATATTTATATAACAGGAAGGACGAATGAGAGGTCAAGCATTTGTGACTTTTCCATCTGTCGATCTTGCTCAGCATGCATTGGTTTGTCTATCTTTGAGGCTAAAAATTATTTTTTAAATTTTTAACGGCCGCTGAAAATTAAGTTATAAACTATTTGCAAAATTAAGTTCATGTACGATTTTACTTGTTTTTTATTACCTGGGCTTATTTTGGGAATATGTTGCTAAGAAAAGCATCTGCTTTGATGCTTTGGAGGGCCCACAAATTTCAAAAGCACTTAAGTGCTCCCCTCAAATGTTTCAAATGATGATAGGAACTGCCATAGGAGAAGCATAATGCCGGAGAGGCATTCTTCTCTGTTATAGTTCCCCTACCATCATGTAGCATTTGAGGGGAGCTCTCAAGCTCTTTTGGAATTTTTTTGGCGGCCCTCGAAGCATGTTCCAAAATAGGCCTTACTCTGCGAAGCAGCTCTATTTCTACCCTGAACTATTTTACCTGAAGTTATTTTTGGGGAAAAAAAAGAAGTAAAAAAGACTGGCTCGAAAGTGGGAAGCGAAGAATCTGCTTTGATTACTCTACAAAACTTTAAATATGATGAGTCCGTTTACTCTGCAATACTTTAAATATGATAATTCTGTTCTTCCTTTTTAATCTTTTATTTTATTTTAGAATAATGAGCATTGTTCATAATAATCAATTACTCTCTTTTGCAGAATCTGGTTAATGGATATGTATTTAAAGGCAAGCCGATGATCATCCAGTTTGGTCGCAATCTTGTTGCTGGCAAAGCTACCTAAATGAGGATTTAGATGTAGACCATGGGTACCTTGGGATGGAAATTTTGATCAATCTAAAAATTATCAACTCTTCATCGTCCAATAAAGATATGGGTATGGTTTTTTCATAAAAAAAAAAAAACATAATGATGTGTATAGTGTGCATTTATGAGAGTCAATTTATTTTATGGGCAGTTCTGATGAAACACCCATAATGGCCACAAGGTGTTTTCATCTAGGTTCCTATGAGCTGCGCTCGAACTTTAACTACCAGATTTTTGCATCAAATTAGTTCATTAAAAATTGAACAAGTCGATAAACCAGCGATTGGCCTTGTTCAGGATTTTGTATCCTCAGAATGGAATATGCATGAGCTATTGTTGCTGCTTTTCTGAGGAAGGGTTTTTTTATCATATATTAAAATCTCATTTCCAAGTGCAAATTATCATTAGTACTTTCTAATATGCTGAATTGACCAGTCAGTTTTGTTATCAATTCCTTGATCGACTCTGTTCAGTTTGGCCTTTTGGTTTTTGTGGTGATTTTTGACATATTTTTCTGCTTTTGTGTTGATAAGCTACGAGGACTCGTTTGCCAGATTTTAAAGTTCAGCAACTACGATTCATGCTGTGGAACTCTACTGCCGCAATGAGATGGTTAATTGTGCGCGTGCCCTAGTTTTGCTTTACCCAGGGAGGACAAAATCAGTTGGAACCCAGGTGGTAATGAAAGAGGTACACACTAATCATAGGAATCAGTGAGTAGTGTTCACCCTGAAAATCTTTGTATGCTGAACCACTCTTCGAATTGTCTGAAATACTGTTATTTTCAATATAGCAAGCCTTCTTCCTTCTTGATATCTAGTGGAATCTTTGGCATGTAAACGAGTCGAAATAATCGTTCGAGCTCAATGTGTATATGTAGCATCCAGTAGCATATATAAAGAGTGGAATCTCAATAATGCCGAGCTCATGCATTGCTCACATCCACCCACCCTTGCATCTAAAAAGACATCCTTTGGAACATAAAATTCATAGTAGTTATAGATAGTAGTTTTGAATTTAGGTGCATGCACACCAGAAATACAGAGTAAAAAAAATCTCAGAATTACTTTCAAATTTAGAAGCTTGAAGTGGTTATCATTTGTTCAATCTCCTATGCAAATGTTGCAACTGTTTCAGTTAAAACAAAACTTAATTCATAAATGTATACTAACAAGGAAATTTGTCTGAGTTTAAAATAAAAAAAAGGAAAAAAAAAAATAACGTCTCTACTGCAGGCTGGAGATAATAGTTTGCCTCTCATTAGAGTCAGCATTCAGATTTGATGGCAATGGAGAGTCTTCAATCGATCACTTGCAGAATTGTGAAAATAATGAAAGAAGATTTTAAAGAAAAAATGGTCCAGAAGTTTTATTCCTATCAATGTAATTGCTTCAAATTGCAGGGTAAAATTTTTAGATGATGGTTCCGTCGGAAATTACAGCATTCTTTGGTATCACTGTGATTCCTGAGCGAATGTAGAAGCCTTGTGATGGTCTGTCTGCTTCTAGTACATTCTGCATTCATCAGCAAGACTAAAGTTAAATTACTAATCTGCCAATTCTTATAACTAAAAAGGAAAGTAACATGCATATTAATTTAAAATCATAAATGCAACAGATACTGGAAACTATCAAACTAGATTGCTTCTAGGTGAAAGCTTAGGAATTTAGGACTTCGACAAGTTATTACGTGGACTGAAGTACGTGTCGAGAAAAGTTTTGAAGTTCAATGACTTACCCCTAAGTTAGCGATGACCACGTTCTTTCTGATTCCTGCATTCTTGTCAATTATGCAGTTCCTGTAAACCAGAACACATGATACAGATTACAGATGCTATCAGCTAAACCGGAAATACTACTGTATTACTTTTCTTCGCAAAGTTTACCTAATCTTGGTGTTCTCTCTGATACCAAGCGGCACATTTCCTGCTGCTAGGCTGCAACCTCTTTCTTGCTCAGTTTGGTAATAATCCGCGCCCATCATCATGGTGTCCTAGCAATCGGATTACAGTAAGCATTCTTCATTTAAAAGGAACTACGAAACATAGCAGAACATATGGAATAGATACAGAAGGATTGAATCAGAGTGAACTGCTCATATTGATATTAGGAAAAGAAAATACAAAAGATCAGGAGATCTGAGAAACGGAAGCAATAATCTTAAAAGTACTCACCTTGACCTCCACCCCGGGTTCTAATCTCGAGCGGAGACCGACGACAGAGTGCTCAATGCTGCATTCCGTTAAGAAGCATCCGTGTGAAACTATGGAATCCACTACCTGTACAAATGAAAGCAGTCATTCTCAGAAGAGCTTCCAAACATAGAAAGTGTAGTGTATTCATCGATAAGTTCGTTGCTAGAGAACCTTACCTTGCACTTCTCTATCTTCGTCGGTGGTAAATATTGAGGCGATGTGATGATTGGCTTCAGGGGATCATAAAAGTGAAACTTGGGAGACTTCAAAGAGCATTAGTAAGTTAGATTAGAAGATACAAAGAAGGACCTTTTGTAATTTCAAACACAGAAATGAAACAAAAATATAAGATATGTTTCAGATTACCTGATCAGTAAGAGAGAGATTTGCATCGAAGAACGACTTTATCGTTCCAATGTCCTCCCAGTAGCCATCAAATAGATATGCCTGTGGTAGCAGGAAAAGCCAATACACTGGTTAGAGGCTAATAACTATCAAGGTATTCAAATAACATTTTGCTTCTTTCCTCAAGAAGAATCATTCTATTAATTCTCATAGATGAAGTTCGGTTACAAATTTATTGAAGTTTAGTTTTGTAGTAATCTCCCTAAGGACATTTATGTATTCAGCATTTACCTGCACATTGTAGTCTTTGGCAGCTTTTGGAATGATCTCTGATCCGAAATCATTGGCAGTGGGATAGTGCAATCTGGGCACAGCACAAAAATGAATATTCCTGCATTAATTCCACTTCAACAGAAAATTCACTTCTTCAAAAAACAAGTAAAACCATTGTGAACAAAACAAACAGCAAATAATAAGCTCGAGTTTTATTATCAGAAGGTAACATAAGAAAGAAATTAACATCCGACGCAAGCTTAGTGTATAGAAGAAATAATACATAATCAAAAAATTTCAAGTTTCTGGTACCTTAGAAGTCTCAGCAAAGTGCTAGTCCTGAAGACATATATCCCCATCGAAGCGATATATTTGTACTTCTTTGCATCTTGAGGAGACAATCCTAGAACAGTTGTGTCCACTTGCTGCACTAATAAGAACCTTGCTTAGAAAGATATCCAATACCAAAATGCAGCCAAATACTACTAAATTGTACGAATTCGTCGTCGGCGAATAAAAGATTTAGTGATTAGGTATATCTGCCATTTTTTTTTAGGCTTTCGCCCTCGGGTTTCTCAAGAAATTGCTCAATGCGTCCTGTTTCGTCGATCTTTACTAGCCCAAAGTCGGAAGCACGACTGCAGGAGATATAAAATAGTTGTGGTTTAAGAAGATAATGAATTCAAATCATTCAGCTTCACTATTGACAGCATAAAGTACATCAGGCTTATTACCTGTCGTCTATGGGGACGCAAGAGACACTAATATCAGCGCCCGTATCAATATGCTTCTGCATGATGTTTCATATCGAATTAGTTGTCTCAAAAATAGGAAGAAAATACATACAAAAATAGATACAATTATGAGCTTATATGTTACAAAAGTTGAATCAAACCTGCACAAAGTCCATGTAGTCCATCCTGTACAAATGATCACCAGATAAGATCACTATGTTCTCTATTTGTCTTAGTTTCGCATCCTGCAACAAATAGAATGAAAAACAAATTAGATGGATCGGCGAATTAAGATCACGTTGGACGACGAACCGGAGCACGAAAATGAGTAAAATTAGAGACCTCGAAGAGCCACGCGAATCGTCTGACAGCGTCTGCCGTTCCCTGAAACCACCTATCACCGAACTTTCCCGGAGTTTGAGTAGCTGCTAGTACCTGAAGCAGAAGCAACGAAAGTACCAATCTATACCTTTATATTAATTCTCATGTTTTTAGATGACGTGGCGCATTCTCCATAGTTTGAGATTTTTTTTTTTTACGAGTTATTTACTCTCTCTTTTATTTCTTACATCACAACCTCTCATCTTCCCAACCTCTCCTTTATTTTTTTTTTTTTTTACGAGTTATTTACTCTCTCTTTTATTTCTTACATCACAACCCCTCATCTTCCCAACCTCTCCTTCATATTAATTCTCATGTTTAGATTTTTTTTTTTTACGAGTTATTTGCTCTCTCTTTTATTTCTTACATCACAACCCCTCATCTTCCCAACCTCTCCTTCATTTTTTTTTTTTTTACGAGTTATTTACTCTCTCTTTTATTTCTTACATCACAACCCCTCATCTTCCCAACCTCTCCTTCATATTAATTCTCATGTTTTTATATGAGTGGCGCATTCTCCATAGTTTGAGTTTTTTTTTTTTTTTACGAGTTGTTTACTTTTTTTTTTTTTTTTTTTTTTCTTACATCACAACTCCTCATCTTTCCAATCTCTCCTCATTGGAAGGTAATTGGTGAGTTCTTTTACGTTAACTTGGTTTGTAGTTTGTAATATTCATATTGTATTTTCTTTCTATTTTTTTTTTTTTTTATGAGAAATTACAATCAAATTTTACTAATTTTTTTGATTTCTTTTCATTTTCTTTTTTGTTATAATTATGCAGAGAAGGGACATGCGGAGACCGCGAGGATCAAAAAGAAATATTGATAGATATTTGTAAGAGTTTCATTTTTTTTTCATTTTGATTATTTCTTACATCACAACTCCTCATCTTTCCAATCTCTCTGGTGAGTTCTTTTACGTTAACTTGATTTGTAGTTTGTAATATTCATATTGTATTTTCTTTCTATTTTTTTTTTTCTTTGTGAGAAATTACAATCAAATTTTACTAATTTTTTTGATTTCTTTTCATTTTCTTTTTCGTTATAATTATGCAGAGAAGGGACATGCGGAGACCGCGAGGATCAAAAAGAAATATTGATAGATATTTGTAAGAGTTTCATTTTTTTTTTTTTTCATTTTGATTTATCCTAATGTTTTTTCTTTATCACATTGTTTTTTATTTTTGTTGAATTTTCCTTAATTATTTTTTTGATTATTTTATTTTTTAAAATTTTAATTATATTATATTAATCCTCAATAATATCATATAACACTTGCTACAATCGCTATATATTTCACCCCTTATTTTTTTTCTAGCTGAATAAATTATAAGACGTACGTGTCCTATGGTAAATTTGCAATGAATTTTTATATTAAAAAAAATCATTTAAATATTTTACATCAAATAAATTATACATTATTTTATTTTAAAGTATTAATCTTTCTAATTTTTTTTTTTGTGAAAAATTACAATCAAATTTGACTAATTTGTTTAACTTTTTTTTTTTATTATACTTATACAGAGAAGAAACGTGCGAAGGCCGTGAGAATTAGAAAGAAATACGCATATAGAATTTCTGTATGGATTTCAATTTTTCTTTGTTCTAGGGTTTGTTTCTTGATTACATTATTATTTATTTTTGCTGGATTTTATTTAATTGTTCTTTCGATTATTCTATTTTATTTTTAATTTTATTTTTTTTCCAATATTTTGATTTCAAGATTAGATTTTTCTACATGTGATTTATTTAATTATTCATTTATATTTGCTCATTGCAGTGTAAATAGCGATGAGTTTTTTTAAGTTAGAATATGTACTTGATTGTAGTTTGCAATATTCATATTGTATTATTATTATTATTATTTTATTTTTTTTGTGAAAAATTACAATCAAATTTGTTGTTTGATTTTTTTTTTTTTTTTTTTTTTTTTGCTATAATTATGCAGAGAAGAAACATGCGGATGCGCGAGAATTAAAAAGAAGTACTTAGATAAAATTTCTTAAGAGTTTCAATTTTTTTTTTTTTGATTTGTCTTGGGATTTATTTTTCTATGATATTATTGTTTATTTTTGCTGTTATGTTTAATACTTAATTACTCAGAATTAGAATATATAGATGGTTTAGAAAAATTTAGTTAGTTATTGTGGCAAATTTTGACGACTTATTATTCAAATCATCTATTTTTACTGCTCTTTCAATTGGTATTTATCGAGCATATTATTATAGTCGACGCGTTTGTATATTGTTTCTAATAACAATTCACTGAGATTTGAACTTCACACTAAAATATTTTGATATTTATAATTTTTTATATTTTTTAATTTTATCGTTATTGATTCAAAATAGCTATCCGCCGCAACGCGCGGGTATCTTCACTAGTGTATGTTAAACTCATAGTTGGTTGATTTGCTTTTGTGTGTGCATACCTCGACGGTGGCGTTGCTGAAATTGTAGGTTTTAGCGATATGGCGATTGAGAGAGTGCGAATTGAACTGCGTTAGGACGTAGATCCTGTTTATCCCGCTGTTGATGCAGTTGCTCATGGGAATGTCGATGAGCCGATAGCACCCGCCGATCGGTACCTACAAATCAACAAATTACGGAATTCAACATAGAGAAGAAAATATTGATCACATTCATACTTCTATCATTTTCTTCGCGAAATTGATGACGAATTTTAGTTTTGCAGAGAGAAAGTATATGTTCACTACAATAATTTTTTCCTATTATGTCAATTTAATTGCATCAAAAATATATTTTGTGATAATACAAATTATATTATTTAGTCATTTATTATCATAAGATTTATATAGCACTAATTTACAAATTATCAATTGCATTGTAACAGTATTAGTTGCTTACCGCGGGTTTCGCTCTCCTTTGTGTAAGAGGGAAAAAGGCGAGTGCCCGCGCCTCCTCCCAATATGATGGCAGCCACCGACCTGGGATCGGCCGCCGGTTTCACCAACGTCGGCGTCTCCACAGGCTGAATCTGATCAATCAATTAGAATCGATCAATATGAACACACCACATGACAACAATAATGAACGGTAAATAAACAACAATAATGTGATTATAGTACCAAGAGATCTTTGGCGACGTCGACGCAAACGGAGTCGCGTATAGTAGCAGTAGTAGTAGTAGTCTTCGCAGTAGTTCTCAATTTCGGCATTGGAGTGCTACTTCGCGGGGGGATTCTTTTGCCCATAAAAGACGAGGACAAGTACGAATATGAAGGCGAGATCGTCGAGACGCGGCGATCACAGCGGAGGGAGAGGGAGGAGGAGGAGGGCATTGAAAGCGCCGCCGCCATGGCGAAGCTTGTGTTGAGATCACACTAGAGAGAGAGAGAGAGAAAGGTGGAGGGAATAGAGGAGTATTTGAACTAGGAATATAATACAATACATTGATATATTAATATTAATCGGTTGTTGAATACTTAACAAACTAGATTTTTTTTTTTTGTCGTTTGATGTCCTATGAGAACTCGCCATGTGTCACTTCAAAATATGGGTGAAAATATATGGAGATCCCTCGACTATAGTTGGTTCTGAAAAACCTCCTTCGAACTTTAGTTTTTTTTAGGAATTAAGTGATTTTAAAAAAATATATATTAATTAAGCAGTAGCTAAAACTAGATTAATTATCTAATAGTCGCTAATTGAGCTATTAAATTTAAAGAGTAATTAGAATAATTCAGATAAATGAATTAGAAACTAAAGAGGTTAAATCAAAAGGTTAAAGTTGAAGGGTGTGTTTCGAAAAATCTGATAACCGAGGGGGTTTGCTTGTATTTTTATCTTTTCATTTCTTAAAAATATCCCGCGTGAAGAGGAGAAAATTGAATATATGATTTTTTTTTTAAAAAAATAAAGGCTAATAAAAATTTAAAATTTTAAAATTTAAAAATTTTATGAAGAATTTTTCTGAATCGCATTAGATCAGAAAAAAATTTGTATGAAATTTAGATGATTATAGATATAAAAGTAATTTAATAAACATGAATATTTGTATATAATCTTTACATCTTTACAACATTTTTATCTTTACAATACATGAATTGAGAATCTCCAAAGCCTTCCTTACGTGTCCTCTTCTCCCGAATTTTTGAGTTGTGAGGAGTTACCGGTTTGACCGGTTCTCTTTCTTATCTCTCTCCCCCCCCAAAAAAAAATCTATCTCTCTCTCTCTCTATCTCTATCTCTCTTTCTCTCCCCATTTCTCCTGCATCTCTCTCTTCCCCTTTAGCCGTCCCCACTCTCTATCTCTCTATCTCTCTTTCGCTCCCGCTTTCTCCTCCACTCTCTCTCTCTCTCTCTTCCCCGGCCACACGGCCGCGATCTACGATGCGCGGGCGGAGCTCCGTCGACTTCGCCACCGTCGTCGCCCCGATCGCTATCCGGAGCTCCGTCGACTTCACCACCGTCGTCGCCCGGATCGCCATCCGGAGCTCCGTCGACTTCGCCGCCGTCGTCGCCCCGATCGCCATCCGGAGCTCCGTCGACTTCACCACCGTCGTCGCCCCGATCGCCATCCGGAGTCATGCTCACCAACACCGTCACCTCCGTCGACTTTGGAATTGGTCGGATCCGTGGGAATTTGGGGAATTCGGGTTAATTACAGGGGAATAAGGAGTCGGGAGTAGAGGGGATTGTGGTGGAAGAAGAAGAAAGGAATTTGGTTGGTTCTTGGTGTTGGAGAGGTGGTGGATAGGGTTCGGATTAGGGTTAGGGAGCGGAGAGGTAGAGATGGGGTTGATCTCGAGATAGTGATGGGGACGTTGGTGGGAATCGCTCTCATGGCAGAGTGGAGCCGCATGATGAGGCATCGGAGCACCAAACGCATCGGAGCACCAAACGCGTCGCGAAGGTGTGTGTTCGATTTCTTTGATTCATCTGTTAATTTGTTCTTTAACCTATTTCAAAACCATCTAAAACGTAAACAAAAAAAAAATCAAAAAGCCCAAAAAGAAAAAAAAAAAAAAAAAAAACCAACCAAACCGCGAAGAATCCAGAAGAAATTGTTGCTTGCAATAAAGTATGCTTAGTTCTTGAGAAGAAAACTATAGTTACTTACAATATGTTTATTTATGAAATATATTGTCTTAATCTTGCTCTGTAATTTTAGCGGTTGGTTCTACTATTTTATCTCTTTTGTTCTATAGTTTTAATCGCTGATTATACAATTTTATTACACTTTGTGGTCAACAGTATCTTGAAATAGAGTATCTCCTGCACCAAAGTCTTTGATTTGGTTCCCTCAATCCCTTTCATTATCGCCTCAAAAGGGGACGGGGCACTACTTTTAGTTGTTCGAGCTTTGTTCCTTAAGTCTAACATGGATTAGTGGAATATGGCAGGAAAACAATATATCAAAAATAACAACCTTAACAACAACACTCCAGCAACAGTTCATGAAGAAACAAACTTAAAATTCAATTAATGCTACCTATTTTCAATGCAAATTAGCGGTAAGAAATGAGCCCAAAGTAACATCTAACTAGCACAATGTTTAGATTTATTAAGTAGATCCATTAGCTAGAATTAGACTCAATGTCAGATTTTTCCACGTCTTGGTATAGGAGGCTGCATCAAATCTCAAAGAGAAACAATGTTGTTAACTAAAGATCTTAACTTTGTGTCATATGAGAGAGATAACAATATCACAGATATACTTTTTCACAATAAGGATAAAAATGTAGACTAGCGGCAATATTACAAGATGTCTGCAGTAAACTACAAAAAAGGAAATCGCCTGAGTGGTACGCAGTGACAATAAAGGAAAAGGTGAAACAGATATTCCTATAACTGCAGCAATTTTCAGCTATAGCAGTAAACAAAACACTGGAGAAGAAAGATGTTGGGTTCATTTCTCGAATATATAATCTTAATTCTACTTTGTAGTCTTGCCTGAGTATCATATGGTGATTCTGAAACATATATAATCTTAATTTTGCTCTGTAGTTTTGAACATTAGTTCTATCCTCTTATTAATTTTGCTTATTAATTTTGTTTGCTAATTCTGCAATCTTATGAATTTTGTTCTAAGTTTTAGCTGCTGATACTGCTATCTTATTTCGCGGAATAATCCATGGTTACTTGCAATATAGTGTACTCAGTCATTGAGAAGAAAGGTATAGTTACTTGCAATATATTGTGCTCGGTTCTTGAGAAAAAAGGTATGGTTGTTTGCGATGTAATGTGCTTAATTCTGAAGAAGAAAGATATTATGTGCACATTTTTGAAATATATAGTCATAATTTTGTTCTATAGTTTTGACTACTGATTCTATTATATTATGAATTCTGTTCTATAGTTTTAGCCACTGATTATATTATTTTATTTCACTTTGTGGTCAATAATTGCTTATAATAGAGTAAACTTAGTTCTTGAGAAGAAATGTGTAGTTTTTTGTGATACAATCAGCTTTGTTTGGGGCATTATCTCTACTGTCTCATTAATTTTGCTCTGTAATTTTGTTTGCTGGTCCTACTATTTTGCGAATTTTATTCTATAGCTTTAGCCCTTATTTCTGCTATCTTATTTTATGCTGTAGTCAATAGTTGCTTGCAATAGAGTATTCTCAATTTT